>JBBMOE010000275.1:0-17500 GCA_037975065.1 Chaetodon trifasciatus
GCAGTGAGTCCCAATAAAGTGAGTGAAACATGAGAAAAGCACAGAGAGAAGCAGAGAATACTGGATCAAAGCAAAGCTGAGGGTGATTTCACATCCAGCTGTGTTTCAGATGAAAGCTGGAACGTTCTTCTCTGGACTACATGAAGGAAACAGGTGCAGCTGCTGCTCATACAACTTGTTCTGCCTCTTTCTTTTATTCTTGGACAGCATGGATTTGTTCTTGTCCACTTGTTGGACACACAACACATCTTTGAGCTTTGTCTCCTCTCTGAGCTCCTGCAGCCTTTAGTTACCCATAACACCCTTCTCTGCATCAGACGTCTTCACAGAGGCACAACTCCAGCCTGATGTGAGGCGCCATGATGCCGCCGTCAGTGTTGTTCTTGACTTTGTGAATCCATCAGCAGCATCAATCACAAGCAGACTGTGTGTTTCCTCACACTCTCTGTGCTGCTTCACTCTGTGTTTCACAGCAGCTGATCTCAGTCCAGCTCTTATCACTGACATGTTTGTGTTTGTGTTGTCACATGACTGAAAAGCACAACATGTTGATTTGATGGAGGAGCTCAGTGGAATCAGGGTTAGCCTTCGTTAGCATCTGTTAGCCTCAATCAAGTCACTGTCTCATACTCATGCAGTCATCGGTCAGAACGTGCGTGTGGAGGAAATGTTCAACTGGAGTTAAGAGCTGAAGACTGGTTATACTGGGCAGCTTCCACATGTGAGGATATAAACGAATGAGAAGAAGAACAACGCTGAAAAAAAACAAACAGGTTTAAAAAACTTCTCTGGATAAAAAACAGTTCAAACAAGAATCTGTAATATTTTTATGTTATTAACAGTTTACCTCTTTGCAGCAGACGGTCGATCTCCTTTAAAGTCATCAATACGACCCATCGACCAGTCACTCCTGAAGGACACACAGCTGGGTTCACGTCCAGGTTCAGGTCCAGGTCCAGGTCCAGGTCCAGGTCCAGGTCCAGCAGAGGCTGGTCTCCCAGAGATCCTGTCAGACACAGAGGAAGACCACCAGGGATGGAAATGGACTTTTTCTTCTTCAGACTCAGAAGCTGCTGCAGAAACTAGCAGCTATCAACAAGAAAAGGATCAACACACCAAAGTTCAATAAAACATGAAGCTGAATGATTTCAGTCTGTGGATCATCGCTTCATTTGTCCATCAAATCTTGGACCAAAGCAGGACTCAGAGGACTGATTTCTGAGCAGGTTTTACTGTGATTGACAGACAACAAACTAAACTGTGGAGTCCATCAGCAGCGACTCTGTTGGTCTGTTTTCTAACGTTTGCATCACGAGACTCAGCACAAATATCCTGACTGTTATTTGGAGACGATGGTCGCTGAAGCATTTTAGTCCAACATTCAAAGAGCAAGTTTGATGGTCAAGACACTTTGGAAGGTCCCCACTGGATTTGTGCTGGAGCCTCATATTATCCTCAGCTTTCAGTGTCCACATGTGGACATGTCAGTGCTGTTTAGGGACAGACTGGACAAATGTCCTTTAACACTAATCTAGCTCTAACAACATGAACATTAGAAGGACAACTGGTCAGACTGGATTTAATGAGGACAAACATCAGCAGTGGACAACATGATGAGGACATATGGACACTTCAGGTCAAATTGTCCAACACGAGTTTAATACTGAGAACAACTTACTGTCTGTCAGAGACATGTTGCTGTTTAAAATGCATGAAGTCATCCATTGACCAGTCACTCCTGAAGGACACACAGCTGGGTTCAGGTTCAGGTCCAGGTCCAGGTCCAGGTCCAGGTCCAGGTCCAGATCCAGGTCCAGGTCCAGGTCCAGCAGAGTCTGGTGGGTCCTGCTGCTCTGGCCTTCAACACAACACACACAGAGCTTTGAGTGTGAATAATGATGGTGGACAGATTTGAGTGCTCTGACATGGAGACGAGTCCTGGACAGTCAGAGATCCTTGTCTCACCTCTGAGCTTCGGTCTGGACGTCATCGTCCCCACACAGACTGGTCTTAGAGGGACGGACTCCCTCCTCTCCGTCCTCACACCGATTCATGCTGCTGAACTCACGTCAGCTCACACACACTTTGATCTGGAGAGGAAACACAAATCATTCATGTGCACATCAGCTGAAATCATCCTTTCATGGTTTCTCCTGTCCAAATATCAGCTGCTCCTCCTCTGATTGGCTGTTATCTCGTCTTTCATATCAGTGTCAGCTGAATGCAGTCAGACAACACTGTGAGGCCGAGCTGCTGTACTTCTATCAGTCCACTAGATGGCGCCATGAAGCCGCAGTGAAGTGAACACACACTTGATGCCTGGACGAGCGTTGACATCCACTGACACACACTGACTGAATCTGACAGGAAGCTTCAGTTTGTGGAATATTCAGTAAATTCAACATGACTGAAAGTTTCTTTACGCCTGAATGATGCTTGTTTTTAATTTTAACATAAACAAGTGGTAGCTGGTTACAGCAGTTCTGACCTCTTTTCTTTCTTTGAGTGTGTTTTTGTGGGTTTTTATGTGTTTCTTCCATCACTAGTCTCGTTCGATCATGTGCACACATGAATGTAAAACTGGTGAGACGACTGATTTTCTTTCTACTATTTCTTGGACCTTTTAAAAGTACATTGAGAGATCCATTCAGCCACAGATTTACTGATTACATACAGTTACAGTTGTTAGCACCGTGCAACACCCCCGATACTCCCAGTGGAAGGACTGGAGATTGCCACTGAAATAAGGTAGAGGGGGTGCAGAGCTGGAGCGAAGCGCCATGACAAGAAGAGATTGTAAAACCATTCATACCATTTCTTATTGTAGGGAAAGTGAGATCTCTCTCCAATGAGATGGAAGAGCTAACGTTGCTAACCAGACTGCAGAGGGAGTACCGGGAGTGTTTTATTGTGTACTTCATGGAGACATGGCTGACAGATTTCAACTTCTGAGAGCAGACAGAAACATGACGGAGTGCATTGAGAAAGAAAAAGTGGGGGCAAAGTGTTGTTTGTGAGCAACAGATGGTGCAATGTAGGGCACGTCATTGTAAAGGAGCAGTGCTGCGCGAATGACCGCTGCTAGCTGTTAGCATTTAGCCATATTATCTCCCGATGGAGTTCTCGCATGTCACAGTAATGGTGTACATCCCTCCGTCAGCTGATGCAGCAGCAGCATGCGAGCTCCTACACACTGTCTCACAGCTGCAGACATCACACCCCCAGGCCCTCCTCCTCATCTCTGGTGACTTCAATCAGGCTTCCCTGTCCTCCACTCTCCCCACTTTCACACAGTCTGTAAAGTGCCCACCAGAGACAAGAGACCACTGGACTGACTGAATGCAAACATGGAGGATGCTTACAGGTCTTCACACCTCCCCCCTGCTGGGCTGGTCACAGCCTGGTTTATCTGCTACCTGCATACATACCTTTGATGAATAAACAACTGCCAACCACAGGTCTGTGAGAAGATGGTCAGAGGAGTCCAGAATGGCACAGCGGGACTGCTTTGACACCACTGGGACTGGAAAGTGTTGTGCAGTCCACACGGGGACAACATTGACAGTTAAACAACCTGCATCACGGACTTCACAAACATCTGTGTGGAAAACACGGTGCCCATCAGGAAGGTACGGTGTTTCCCAAACAACAAACCCTGGGTGTCCCAGAACTGAAAGCCCTACTGAATGAGAAGAAGAGGGTCTTTAGATCAGGGGACAAAGACGAGCTGAGGAGGTGCAGAGGGAGCTGACACAGGAGATAAGGAGAGGCAAAGACAGCTGCAGGAGGAAGCTGGAGGAGCGCCTTCAAAGCCAGAGAGGTTTGGAGGGGCCTGAAAACCATCTCAGGTCACAGCAGCGACAGTGGAGGGGGCCCTGAATCTGGAGACCGGGAACAGGTAAATGAACTGAATCTGTTTTTCAGCAGACTTGATTCTACCCCCGTTCCCTCCCCCACCCACCAGAAGCCAGATCTGATGCTGTCTCCAGCAGCACCCTCCTCACACCACCTAACCCTCCTCCGCTCCACATCAGAAACTACATACCCCTCCCACCACCTCACTCAACAGTTCCATCAATGTCTTCCTCATCTGAAGCATGCTAGGAGCACGGTGAGGGTCATGTTCTACGACTTCTCCTGTGCTTTCAACACAATCCAACCATCACTGCTCAGGGGCAAACTGGAAGGAGCTGGCGTAGACTGCCACCTGGCTGCATGGACCATCAACTACCTCACCAACAGACCACAGTATGTGAGGCTTTGTGACTGTGTGTCCAGTGTGTTAGTTTTCAGGACGGGGACTCCACAGGGGACAGTCCTCTCCCCTTTCTACACATCAGACTTCAGACGAAACACCAACAGCTGTCACATCCAGAAGTTCTCCAATGATACAGCCATCGTTAGACATGTATCACAGGGGAACGAACTGGAATACAAGGAGGTTGTAACCACCTTTGTCGACCGGTGTGGACTGACTGTCCCACTGTCTCAGGGTTTGCAGTAGAACTTGTATATTACACTCATACTGCACAGAGTACATGATTTTCTCTGTGTATGTATGTACATGTCCGTGTATGAATATGTATATTTTCTACACTTTGCTCTGTTTCAGTGTTTTATTCTCATGTCAAATCTTTGAATATATTTGTATCCGTGTTCTGTGTGTTCAGTGTGGAGGAGCTATAACTGCATTTCATTGGTCAGTCCTGTTATAAAGACAATGAAGCTGAACGTTGAACCTTGATAAGGAGCCAAAGTCCACAGAGGCAGCGCGATGATTAACCTGAGATAAAAAATGAAGCTTCACTTCACACAAACTAATGTGGCAGCAACAAATATTAGATTTCACCTGTGAGAACAAAGTCCATCAGAGCGGCTCCTTGAACACTTAGATTACTGTATTATCGTATCACTGATGGGTAACGAGTACTTCAGTGTTGGAGCTGGTCGACGTGGAGCAACTTTTAACTGTTTTATCGACTTTCAGGAAGTTTAACGAACTGATCATTTGTTTGATTTGAAGTCTTAATTTGAAAAGTCACAAAATGAAGTCAAAGTCAAATATTTACAGAGTAGAAACATAAAGTAGCAGAAATATTCAAGTAAAGTACAAGTACTTCCAGACTGTACTAATAACAGTAACTTGAGTACACTAGTTACTTTCCACCACTGAGAGATCCTTTCAAAATAAAAGCCTGTCTCAATCAAGCCCTCTCAGGTCATATTAAAAGAGGAATCTTTGATTTGATTCTTGATCACATTGAAGCACAAAGTGAGAAGAAGAAGCGACACTCGTTGCTGTTGGAGGAGAGTTCAGAGCTCTGACAGCTCATTTAGTGACACAGTTACAGATTGAATTGAGAAATAAAAGCTTTCAGCTCCTCACAGCCTCTGAATGCTCCTTCCTGCTGTCTCCACATCAACTATTGAGGATCAGCTCGCTCTGCTTCTGCTCTTATTCCAGCATTTACACTCACAAACATCCACACAACATGGCCGATGTCTTTAACGGAGCTGCTTTCACCTCCTTCGTCCAGAGTTCACAGTTAAACTCAGAGTTTGGAGAAACGATGGACGGAGCCGCAGATCGATGCCGTTTGTGCTGAAGCTAAGCTAACGACAGCTTGTGCTAACCAGTAAAACATTTCAGAGTTGATTCTTTACCTTCAGCTGGAGGCTGAGACGGAGAAAACCATCTGTCCCACAACGTCCAGAGAGAAAGAAAGTGAAGTCCAAACAGCCAGAGAGGCCTGAGAGAGAAACTTTAATCAGATCTAACTGACACTGACATCACTTATCATCAAGTTCATGTTTTATTGAGCAAATAAAGATAAATACATGCTGACCTCAGATCGCTGCAAGCTGAGGGCGTGTTCATCTGGGCTCCAGGAAGTGACTCATGGTGTCAATGAGTGTCTTCTGGACATCTGTCCAGTCAGCAGTCGTCCCCATGATTGTGTCGCCTCCTGATCCAGACTGAGACCATTTAAAGGCTCTCACATCGCCCCAAAAACACGACAAACACTAATTCTGCTCCTTTCCCCAGCTGGGCATCCAGGTGCTCATTAGTTTACACTGGAAACAGGGGCAGGTCGCTCGCTTGGCTCTGTCTAATGGCAACTAAATAGTTCACCAGGACCATTACCTGTTTGTGTCACCTGTGGAAACACTGAGGTGTAAAACAGGCTGCTGTGTGATGGTGGTTTATGTGCTGGACTATTTCCTGGTCACTGTACAGACACGAGCCCGTTTTAAATATGCAACTTTCCCAACATGTCAGATTGTTTCCTTTAACGGAAACGCTCCAGCTGCAGCTCTTCTTTCAGCTCCAAACACACCTGTGCCACAGGTAAGAAGAGCTGCTGTGGTCCTCTCAGGTTCTGGCCCTTCATGAACAAACACAAACATTTTACCTTCATTCTGTGAATAAGTGTAATTCCTGGATTTATTGTCTTTCCTTTTGTTGCTTGTGTTTTTAAAAACACTCCATCTGAAGTGTGTCAGTGCGTCAGCAGGCTGCTCGTGGCTCAGACCTCTTCCTGTGCTTGAAGCTGCTCTCTGAGCATCAGGGGGGACACCACCATCACTGCCCCCAGGCCGTAGTCTCCTCCTCGCTCGGACCCGCCTCCTCGCGGAGCCAGGAACACACCGGGGGGGGGGGGGACACGCTCCACGGAGCCACAGAGCTGTGGCCTTGATGCAGGACGACGACAGCATGCACACACCTGCTGAATGTGAACAGACGTTTGTTCATTCAGGCCTCCACAGGTGATGCAGCTGTACCTGGACGTCAGTACTCAGGTGTGCGGGGGCATCGTCTGAGCACCCAGCAGCACTCGTTCACCACAAGGTGGAGGACTCTAAGTCACAGGTCCTGAAAGTACATGAATGAACACAGTACGTCTTAGTTTCTCAGTTCTAAATACGACCAATAAAAGAATGGCGTGCTTACCTGTGAGTGGCGACACCTGTGCACCAGCATCACCTTCAGCTCTCTGGGGAGTTCAGGAGTTCCACTTAATCTGGATTTAAAGACATTTCGTGCATTGTGGGGACACAGGTGTCACATACAGAGCAAATAATTACCTGCTGTGAGTACAAAAACACGCCTACGCATTAAATTACATGAAATACAGTCTCTGATCATCAAAGAGGTGTTAGAAATCTGAGTAACTGGACGAGTCCTCAGGCAGGGGCTGATGGGATTTACTGACTGAAATCAGGAGTGGAGGAAGTAAAAGTGTATAATATATAAATACACTTCATAACAAGTTAAAGTCCTGCACTGAAACCTGTAATCAATGTTTTTTTTCTGGTACATTCACAGTTTCTAAAACTGGAGCTGTTCCATCACAAACAGTGCACACACTGACTGTGACCAGCAGGGGGCACTGCGGTGACACCACTGTCACTCACACTCCCACACACACTCACACACACACACACACACACACACACACACACAGAGTTTGTACTGTGTACTTGTACTATGGAATATGCAGTATTTGCCAGGACAAATGTGTCATTTCTCAGCACAGGAACTGCATTATGTAGTATAACAGCAGATTTCATTGTTCTCTGCTGTGCATAACTCTTGTTTTTGACTTTAACTTTGTCAACTGAAGCTTTTCATTTTGTCCTTCTTGTCCACTGCACTGAGTCACATTCCTGTGTCCACTGTGATTCTGATTTCTTCTCCCACCAGCGACGCTGTCACATGACTCTGTTCAGGCTCATGTTTCGCTCTCTGCTGCATCAGCTCATCAGGACTCTGTCAGCGTCTGGAAACTGAGTCTGCCGTCATTTCCGAACTGGAGCGTTTTCTCATTCTTGCTTCATGTGTGATTTCAGCTGCTCGATGGTTCGGATGGTCCCTCTCCTCTTTACAGACTTCACATGTTGACTGACAGACCAGAGGACAGTTTCCAACCTCGCTTCAGTCCATCTTCATTGAGCTCAGGACCAGAGATCTGGATCTGGTTCATGGAGGGTTTCCTCTTTGTGTGGTGGAGCTTCAGCTTCATTTGTGGATGCAGCCATGAAGAGACGTCCACTACAGAGTCCAGTCTGTCTTCAATGCAGAGCCGCCTGAGGGCCGAAGACAAGACTGACCTGTGCATCAAAAAACAGCAACATGAGAGACTCCGCTGAAGCTGAAGCTGAACGAAGCTGAAGCTGAAGCTGAAACTGAAACTGAAGCCAAAACTGAAGCTGAAGCTGAAGCTGAAACTGAAGCTGAAGCTGAAGCTGAAGCTGAAGCTGAAGCTGAAACTGAAGCTGAAGCTGAAGCTGAGGCTGAAACTGAAACTGAAGCTGAAGCTGAAGCTGAGGCTGAAACTGAAACTCAAACTGAAGCTCAAACTGAAGCTGAAGCTGAACCTGAAGCTCAAACTGAAGCTGAAGCTGAAGCTGAGGCTGAACGAAGCTGAAGCCGAAACTGAAACTGAAGCTGAAACTGAAGCTGAAGCTGAGGCTGAAACTGAAACTGAACCTGAAGCTCAAACTGAAGCTAAAGCTGAAGCCGAAACTGAAACTGAAGCTGAAACTGAAGCTGAAGCTGAAGCTGAAGCTAAAGCTCCTAGCTAGCATATTCATGAGCTTGTTAGCTGACAGGAGCAAAGCTTTCCTGGGTTTACTTTGCATGCATCTTCATCGCCTGCAGTTGAAAATCATAAAAAGCTGAACTTCCTCTGCCGACAGCAGGATTTCCTCCAGACTCCAGTTTGTTTTTTTTGGTTTTCATTTAAGACCGTTACCAGTTTTTTTCTTCTGTATTTGAGTCTTTGGACGCTATAAACACATTCGATTGTTGTTCATTTCACTGGCGACATTAAGGGTTTCACATTATTGAAACGTACATTTTTGTGTTTCTTCGTTCAGCCTTCAATACTCTGCTCTTTTGTCCCTTTTCTGACTCTAAATGACTCATGCATATTAACAGTGATGTCGGCGGAGCTCCGTGTAAACAGCAGCAGCGGCGACAGAACGTTCACAGAGTCAGACTGACTTTGGTGGCTGCAGCTGGTGGATGAAGAGCTTCCTCTTCTGATAATGTGTCTTTGCCTTGAGTGCAGCTCGTCCAACTGTTGCTCCATCATGCCATTACCTCCTTCCTCCTCAACGAACGTGAGTGGGTGTTTGTGTAATGGCTTGAATGGAGGTTCAAGGCTGTGACATCAGTCTAATGGGTTGGTATTTACCCGTCTGCCTCCAGATGCTGCTCAATTTGTTCCATTAGACAAAAAAGAGCCCTTCAGAGAAATGACCTTATGACTGACATGAATTGGAAAAGCTTCAGTTAAGTTGTAGAAACAGATATAAAGAAACCTTTTGAGATAATCTATACACTAAAGCACTGTTGTTCAAACCAACGTGACGTGAAAGCAGGGGCGCAGACGTTTTCTAAAAGCAACACAAAACTAAGCTTTCACTTAAATTATTTGCACCTACTGTTGCATATTCTTAAAAAAACATGCTTTAGAGATACATTGTACACCAAAATACTACAAAACATCATAAAACAACAAAGAAAGGAAAACATTTTGTGCTTCTATTGTTAATATTATTAGTGAGAGCACACATGGAGTTGGTTTCGCACAGAAGAACCTGACTGGAGCACGGGGCATCTTTATTGATGAAACTATTCCTGTCCTACAAACAGGAGCCTCAGGCCGAGGTAGAGCCTTAAAGACACGCTCCCTTTAAATAAAAGTCCATTGAGGAACCGTCTTGGTGGATGTGGATCTCTAAAAAGAAGACGTAAAGACGCTTCAGCTCCTGGTGGCCGAGAGGCTTCACATGGAAGTGGAGCTCTGAAGAAAACCTTGTTGTGAAGCCTCAAAATGAAAGTTGCCTGGATGAAGAGCTCTAAAAAGAGGTTCCTGGTGGGCAAAGAGCCTTAAAGACAACGGCTTCGTGGACATAGTGCCTTTGGGAGACGGTCAAGGTCAATGCAGAACCTTAAACAAAGGCGCCTCGTGGACACAGGCTGCTTGTGGATGTGACGCTTTTAGAGCGTTCGGGGATGTAGAGCTCTAAAAAAAAGCTCTGAGTCCACAAACGAATGCAAAGCTTACGGAGGAGAAGACACTGAGCAGATGTGAAACCTTAAAGAGACGTTCCTGGAGGACATGGAGCCTCCTCGTGTGGACACTAGGATTCGTTCAGATGTAGAACCTTGACGAGAGGCTGCTTTGGGACCTCGAGCCTTAAAGAGAAGCTCTGATATAAAGTCTTAAAAAGAGTGTCCTTGTGGACATTGAGGACTTGGTTAAAAAGTTGACACGGGGCCTTTAGACATTTTTGGTAGATGTAGACCATCGGAGAAGGTTGTAGAGCCTTAAAGAAAACTCAGTGGACGTGTGGACTTAAGGAAAACGTCTGCGCTGACATGGAGCCTGAAGGAAAATGTCTTAGTGGACATAAAGCCTTGATGAGAACTTTTAGCAGATGTAGAGCCTGAAAGACATGTCTTATTGGACGCAGGGCCCTGAAGAGAGGACCTTAGTCGATATAGAGTCCTAAAGAAAATGTTTGAGCAGATGTGGAGCCTTCATGAGAACTTCTTAGCTGACATCGAGTCTTGAAAATGTCTCAGAGGACGTCGAGCCTTGATGAGAACTTCTTGGACGACACGGAGCCTTACAGCGGTTCCAGGTGGACATATTAGTCCTCACCTGTCCGCGGTGGTCCGTTAAATGAGATAAACCCTCTGCAGACTCATCAACGGTGACACCGAGGCTTCAGACAAAGAGATGGTGTGTGTGTGTGTGTAACTGTACACCCTGACCCGCAGGTCTGAATCCCGTCTCCTCTCCCATGACGACATGTCGGCTCGGTGTTAATCTGCCAAATCTGCCGGCTGACATTTAACACGCGGCGGCGAGGTGGAGAACAAAGGTTCATGTGCTGTTTCCCGGGAAAACCTCGTATCTCCACTTTTGCATTTTCATTCATCTGTGTTTGGATGTTTGAAACTCAGTTAAAGGCTGACGGTGGTCCACCAGAGTCCACAGTCCACAGTCCAGAGTCCACAGTCCAAAGTCTACAGTCCACAGTCCACAGTCCACAGTCCAGAGTCCACAGTCCACAGTCTACAGTCCACAGTCCACAGTCCACAGTCCAGAGTCCACAGTCCACAGTCCAGAGTCCACAGTCTACAGTCTACAGTCCACAGTCCACAGTCTACAGTCCAGAGTCCACAGTCTACAGTCCAGAGTCCACAGTCCACAGTCCACAGTCTACAGTCCACAGTCCACAGTCCAGAGTCCACAGTCCAGAGAAAAGCTGAAAACCGACAAGCAGAAAAAACCATGACATCACAATTAAAATATACATATGAACTGTAGTGGGCGGCACGGTGGCGCAGCAGGTAGTGCGCGTGCCTCACAGCAAGAAGGTTCCCGGTTCGATCCCGGGATCAGGCGGGGGCCTTTCTGTGTGAAGTTTGCATGTTCTTCCCGTGCATTGGTGGGTTCTCTCCGGGCACTCCGGCTTCCTCCCACAGACCAAAAACATGCTCATTAGGTTAATTGGTGACTCTAAATTGCCCCTAGGTGTGAGTGTGAGCGTGAATGCTTGTGTGTGTGTTGCCCTGCAGTCGGCTGGCGACCGGCTCAGGGTGTACCCTGCCTCTCGCCCGTTGACAGCTGGGATAGGCTCCAGCCCCCCCCAACCCCGAAAGGGATACAAGGGGTATAGAAGATGAATGAATGAATGAATATGAACTGTAATTAATTAATTAAACATTAAACTTGAAGAAGAACCAAGAAGGAGAGAAGAAGAAAGTTCAGCTGTGTGTGTGTGCGTGTGTGTGTGTGTGCGTGTGTGTGTGTGTGTGTGTGTGTGTGTGTGTGTGAGGAGGAGGGGGGGCATTTCATTGATTGTCCATTTTCATGCAGCTGTGTGTCTACGAGCATGAATGAACGCTGGTGATGACATCGTTATCTGTGTGTGCGTGTGTGTATGTGTGGATGTGTGTGCGTGTGTGTATGTGCGTGTGTGTCCTTGGCTGACAGACTATAAAAGTTGACCTCACTCTCGGAGCGACAGAAGAGGAGAGAAACGACAGAGTCTCCATCAGACGGACGGACGACAGGAAAACACCAGCAATAAGAGGAAGACGAGGACAGACGAAGACACAGAGACAGAGAGGGACAGAGAGGGACAGACAGGTCAGTGTGGTGAGAATCTGCTTTATTATTTTTATTATTGCTGTTATTATTGATTGAAGTCAAGTAAACCAGTCAAACTGCTCGCATGTGCTGACGGACTCGATCAATCAAGGCGATTCTGAAACGACGAAAATCTTTGAAAAACAAAATTTGAGTTTTTGAGTTTGTGATTCCATCAAAGAGGAAAATCTTTTACAAAGTAATAAGGATGAAAGAGTTTGAGAGAGAGGATGTTAGAACAAGAGAAATGAAGATCATTCTGGAAGAATTTGTGCAATAAACACGACTTTTTACTCATTTCTACGCACAAAAATAAGGAGTGAAAACAAACTTAGATCAGACGAATATAACACACACACACACACACACACACACACACACGCACACACACACACACGCACACACACGCACACACAAACGTATCAGATGAAAAGATGTGGTGTTTTATTCTGTTTGTGTGCAACAGTCTGTCACCGTCCAGTGAAAACCATGTATCTCTGAACACAGTAAAACTTCAAATATGACAAATACTTGTACTACGTGTGCAGACAGAGGTGAGGTCTCTGAGCTGAAAGCAGCAGTTTTCACATGGTAACAGTACACACACACAGGAAGTGTACTCGTGTACTGTACATGTGTACGTAGTACAGAAGGTACTGACATAACACGTATCAGAAGAATGAGCGTGTGTGAAGAAGGTCCAGCTCGTGCTCTGAGGTGCGTTCAGGTTCAGTAAATTCAAACACTCATCCTGAAACCTGATCGATCAATCAGCGTCGATCGGACATGGAATTGATTGATTATTGATATGTTATTGGATCGTGTGTTCTTACAAATATATCAATACACTGAAGTCTGGAACGGAACATCACACACGTCTGTCCTCGTGTGTGACGTGTCTTTGTGTCCTTGTCTCTGATTGGCCAACAGGAGAATGTGTCCTGCGTGGCTATTGGTGGCTGTGGTGGTTGTGGGCGGGGCCAGAGGAGCTGTCAGTCAGTGCTGGGAGCATCCGAGCTGCCAGGAGCTCAACTCTGAGAGCAGCATGATGGTAACATGCACACACACGCACACACACACACACACTGAGCACACACACACTGAACACACACGTCTGGTATGTGTGTGTGTTCTCAGCCTGTTGTCGATAAAGTTTTCTTCTCGTTGACATGAATGAACCACACTGACGCTCTGAGGAGGACTGAGGTCCGACCACAGCCTGATGAAGGACCAATCAGCAGTCAGAGCACGTGTCTGTGTTTTTATGAATAAACGTGTTTCCTACCCTCACCGCGCCTCCTCTTCTCCTCCTCTTCTACTGCAGGAGTGCATCCAGCTGTGTCACTCCGACCTCACCGCCGAGACCCCCGTCATCCCAGGCAACGCCCACCTCCAGCCTCCGCCTCCATCAGACCCCTCCTCCTCCTCCTCCTCCTCCTCCCCTCAGGCCAAGCGCTCCTACTCCATGGAGCATTTCCGCTGGGGGAAGCCCGTCGGCCGGAAGCGCCGCCCAATCAAAGTCTACACCTCCAACGGCGTGGAGGAGGAGTCCGCCGAGGTTTTCCCCGGAGAGATGAGGAGGCGGGAGCTGGCCAGCGAGTTGCTGGCGGCGGCGGAGGAGGAGGAGAAGGCGCAGGAGGTGATGGAGGAGGCGGAGGAGGAGCAGCGGCAGCTCCTCGGGGAGAAGAAAGACGGCTCGTACAAGATGAAGCACTTCCGCTGGAGCGGCCCGCCCGCCAGCAAACGCTACGGCGGCTTCATGAAGAGCTGGGACGAGCGCAGCCAGAGACCGCTGCTCACGCTCTTCAAGAACATCATCAACAAGGACGGACAGCAGCAGAAGTGAGGGAGGAGGAGGAGGAGGAGCAGGAGGAGGAGGTGACTTTCCCTCAGCTCAGAGCACACAGCCAGGAAGCTTGTTAGCTGCAATGTAGTGACCAATCAGAAGCTGAGAACCTGTCTGTCTGTCAGGTGACCCTGAGCAACTGAAGAGACACGATGTTTGGATTTCTGCTGGTTTCTGTAAATAAATGTAAATTCTATGAAAACATAAAGAATTCTTTGCAAGCACGAGACCAGACGTCTTTCTTTCCACAGTCACACAGCAGCCTCCACCCACACAGAGGCTACAGCCCACACCAGGCCTCCACCAGGCCTCCACCAGGCCTCCACCAGGCCGACAGCAGGCCTCCACCAGGCCTCCACCAGGCCCACACCAGGCCAACCCTCAGTCTTTTCTCATTAGCATCGTGTGGCCAACTGTGGCTTCCCTGAACACACCAGTTAGCAGGAGGCACACACTGAGCAAAAATCAGTCTATAGTTGGGTTTTATGTCTGAAACCTCGACTAAAATACTGAAGACCTGAGGTGAGTCAGGAAACTGATGAGACGGAGGAAAAAGAAGCGATTAGAAATCAAATAAAGGACAAACAGTCAAAATGACAGCAGTCACTTCACAGAGCAAAGTCTTAAAGTCTTAAAGCGTCCTGATCTGTTCAGAGAGTTGAACTCATGAACTCAAAGCTGGTTCACATTTAAACGAACCCACTGACATCACATTAACTTCACCTCTGGTGGGTTCTGAGCTGAACCAGGACGGTGGAAAACCAGGCCGAGCCTCAAGGCGAGCCCCAGACGCCGAATGAGTGAAACGAATCAATAAATCTAAGCATCAGTCAATTATTTTATTACAGCGCCGTCATCACACTGACAGGAAACACGACAGAGGGTCAACATGGTGAACGATGACGCGGCCAATCACTTCCTACTTTAGATCTAAACAACAGAATCTGTCTTTGTGGGACAAACAAACACATTTTCAGTGAGTCTAAACAAAGAGTCCTTGTCCGCCATCTGTCCTCTCATACCTCCGACAGGAAACACCTCAGGGGGGGGGGCTGAACGCGTCTAATAGACGCACAGGTCGGGGAACTTCATCTCGTAGAGCGGCGTGGAGCGAGGCGGCGAGTGTCCGGACGGAGACGGAGGAGGACGGATGATCAAATCAAAGACCTGATCCAGTTTGGACTGAAGCAGAGACGTCTAAAGTTTAGGAGACAGACAGAATAAAGCATGCGTTCATTATGTTAACAGACATCCATCTTCAGACGTCAGTGAGCAGGCAGGACACAGAGGTCAGAGGTCAGAGGTCAGAGGTCAGAGGTCACTCACCCTGGCTCCGCAGTGAGCGGCTATTTCCTCAAATGGAGCTGTCTGAAACCTCTCCACCACCTGCAGCCTCCTCCTCCTCTCCTCCTCCTCCACGCTGCCTCTGTCCTCTGCAGAGCAGATTTTCAAAATAAAAGATCCAAACATCCAAACCGTACGACTATTGATCAATCGATCGCTTACCGATGGCGTTCTTCAGCGCCTCAAAGGTGATCTGCTCCGTCTGAGGCTGCTACACAAGAGACAGACATCAGAGACAGACAGGCAGGCAGAGAGACAGACAGGCAGAGAGACAGACAGCCAGGGAGATAGAGAGAGAGAGACAGGCAGAGAGACAGACAGGCAGAGAGACAGATAGGCAGGGAGAGAGACAGGGAGACAGACAGACAGGCAGAGAGACAGACAGACAGAGAGACAGACAGACAGGGAGATAGAGAGAGAGAGACAGGGAGAGAGACAGACAGGCAGAGAGACAGATAGGCAGGGAGAGAGACAGAGAGACAGAGAGACAGGTAGAGAGACAGGCAGGCAGGGAGAGAGACAGACAGGCAGAGAGACAGAGAGACAGGTAGAGAGACAGAGAGACAGGTAGAGAGACAGGCAGAGAGACAGACAGACAGACAGACAGACAGACAGACAGACGGGTACCTGCTGTTTGTCAGGACAGTGCTGAGGGTCCATGTCTATCTGCATAGAGATGACGTCTCCAACACTCTTCCTCTTAGACAGACGATCCTCATCTGAAACACACACACACACACACACACACACACACACACACACACACAGTAACACAGTCTGAATGCAGTACTCGTAGTACTATGAGTACACAGTTTACATTCAAACTTACATACAAGATATTACAGGTGGATTTTTGGACAAATCAAGCAGGTTTGTGTGTGTGTGTGTGTGTGTGTGTGTGTGTGTGTGTACCTGTCAGCTGAGGTGTGTACGGTGTGTTGAGGCGTTCTGTGTGTGTGCTGTAGCTGCTTCCTGTCAGAGCCTCGCAGATCTTTGATTGGACGAACAGAAAAGCTTCGTCGACCTTCAGCTCACCGCCTGGCAGTCTGACACACACACACACACACGCACACACACACACACACACACACACACACGTGATGAACACATGAATGAATCGATAATCATAATCCAATAACAGAACAGGTGATTCTGAAGAGTACTTTTACTCCCATCAGCTCTGTCTCTGTCTCTGTGTACCTGGGTTTGTCACAGAGGACGTCCTGAGGCAGCAGGTGTGGAGCGTCCACCTGACGGCTCTCTATGACCTGCACACACACAAAATCAATCAAGCATGTGCACACGCACACCTTCTCCACCTGTCCACACACACACACACGCACACACTCTGTCTCTTCACCTGTGTGACATGCTGGTGCAGCGGTGGAGGTGGACCAAGCTGGGACAGCAGGTTGAGGAAGGCGGCGCAGACGGCGTGAACGCCGCAGCGGTTAAACACCGACAGACACTCGTGACTGGACAAGGCCAGCTCCTGACCGGCCAATCACAGGAGAGAGGGAACAATGAGTCAGCAGAACATTCTGATCATCATCATCATCATCGCTGGGTCATTATGACAGACGCTGTGCCCACCTGCAGAGCGAGGACCAATCGGATCAGGTCCACCACCACCTCCTCATTGGCCAGTTCCACGCTGAGGACGGCCAGCAGGGTGATGAGGGCCTGGTAGTGGTCCCGCCCACTGCTCTCCTCCTTACAGGTGAGGTAGACGTGTCTGTAGAGACGCTGGGCGTGCTGCACACACACACACACACACACACACACACACACACACACACACACACCTGAAAGTCTTTGTACTTTTTCCTCTGAAGACGAACGTCAAACCTTTCGGTCTCTCACCTTCCTGATGAACAAGTTGTCCTGTCGAGAGCACCTGTCCTCCTTCAGCTCCAGCACTGAGACATCCAGCGTCACACTGTGGACACACAGGGACAGTTTGTCACCATTGACTTCAGAAATACGTCCAATCCTGATCTTACAGTGAACGTCTTCCTGCTGATCGTCGACCGTCAGACTCATCCTGCAGCAGGTCTGCGTGCAGTAACACCTGTCTGCCTTTAGGTGGTGCCATTTCACCTCAGTGGAAACCTAGAACTGACCACAGGAACCAGTA
>JBBMOE010000276.1:0-20852 GCA_037975065.1 Chaetodon trifasciatus
GGCAGTGCAGTAAAATGTGTCCATGTGAGGGTGGCAGTGGTTAGAGGGGGGGCTGCTGCTGGTGTGGGAATGGAGGCTCCTGAACCTCCTACCAGATGACAGGAGGTCAAACAGTCCATGGTTGGGGTGGGAACTGACTCTGCTGATGCTGCTAGCCCTTCTTAGACACTGCTTGTGCTGGAGGTCCTTGATGGTAGTTAGCTGGGCACCAGTGATGTACTGGATGGTTTTCACTACCTGTTGCAGGTCCTTCTGCTCGGAGGCTGTGCAGCTGCCGTACCATACTGAGATGCAGTTGGTCAGGATCCTCTTGATGGTGCAACGGTAGAAGTTGACTCGGATTTGACGAGTAAGGTTAACTTTCTTCAGTCTCCTCAGAAGTAGAGGCGCTGTTTAGCCTTCTTTATCAGGGTGGAGGAGTTGAGGATCCAGGAGTGGTCCTGTGAGAACGCCCAGGAACTTGAAGCTGGACACGTTCAACCTCAGCTCCATCGATGTGAATGGGGGTGTGACTGCAGCCTTTAGTTTTCCTGTAGTCCACAATCAGCTCCTTTGTCTTGTTGCTGTTGAGGGTCAGGTTGTTGTCAGCGCACCACATCGCCAGCTGCTGAACCTCATCCCTGTAGGCTGAATCATCATTATTATTAATCAGGCCTATCACCGTGGTGTCGCCTGCAAACATGATGACAGAGTTGCACAGGCATGCAGTCATGGGTGAAAAGGGAGAAGGGGAGAGGGCTCAGCACACAGCCCTGTGGGACGCGAGTGTACAGGGTCAAGGTGGCAGAGGTGTGGTTGTCTAACCTAACAGACTGGGGTCTGTTGGTCAAGAGGTCCAGGGTCCAGTTGCAGAGGGAGGTGCTGATGCTGAGGTCACTGAGTTTGTTGACCAGCTTGGAGGGGATGACTGTATTGAATCCTGAGCAGCAGTGCCGTAGAGATGGCATTCTCCGTCGACCTGTTTGGTCCGTAGGCAAACTGATGGAGGTCCAGTGTGGGGGGAAGACAGCATCTGAAGTGGGCCAAGACCTACCTCTCCAAGCACTTAGTGATGATAGGGGTGAGTGCGACGGGGACACGCCAAGTGGAGAGCGTGAGGGGCTGTTCATCTGGGTCAGGAGCAGTTTTGGTGGCTGGTTGTGTGTTGTCCCTCTTCTAAGCGAGCGTAGAAGTAGTTGAGCTCATCAGGGAAGGAGGCATTGCTGGTTGGTGGGGCTGACTTTTTTGGCTGATGCAGCACATGCAGTGAGAGCGGAATGCTCCTCAATGTTTAGCTTCCCTGATGCCCTTCTTCAGGTTAGCTCTGGATGAGCTGTAGGCTGCTTCGTCACCAGATCTGAAGGCAGCATCATGTTCCTTTAGTAGGAGACCAATCCTACTGTTCATCCAAAGCTTCTGGTTTGGGAAAGTTTTTATCTGTTTGTGGGTGTGACATTGTCAACACATGCGTTGATGTAATACAGAACGGAGGAGGCATATGAGTCAATGTCTGTGGATCCTAGTCCAGCATGGCCTGGGTGGCCAACATATTCCAGTCTGTGTGTTGGAACTGGTGCTGGAGTGTGGTGATCACACCCTCTGGCCATACTTTAGCAGTTCTCACTGACGGCCTCACACATTTGATGAGTGGTATGTACTTGGGGAGTAGGAACAATAAGAGGTGATGAGACTGTCCCAGGTCGGGGAGGGGGTGGCTTTGAAAGCCTCAGGAATGTTTGTATAGACATGGTCCAGAGTTCTGTCTCCTCTGGTGGGGCAGAAGACATTCTGGTGAAATTTGGGGAGAACAGTCCTTAGGTTGGAGTGGTTGAATTCTCCAGCAACAATAAAGGCTCCATCAGGGTGTGCAGTTTTTTGTTTATGGATGGCAGTATACAGTTCTTTCATTACTAGTTTAGCATTAGCATCCGGGGGGATATAAGCTGCAGTTATCACAATGGATATAAACTCTCTGGGCAGATAAAAAGGCCTGCACTTGGTCATCAAATATTTCATATTAGCAGAATAGTGGTCAATAGTGGTTCCCGATGACAATAGAGTCTGTACACCAACTTTTGTTCATGTAAATACTCAGTCCTCTGCCCCTGGTCTTACCGGAGTTCTCTGCCGTTCTGTCCTCTCTGAAGACGCATCCCTGCAGGTCTAACATGTCTGGCATGCTGTTGTTAAGCCACATTTCAGTGTACATCATGGCGTTGCAATTGCAATTACAATTATTCATTTTGGCAGACATTTTTATCCAAAGCAACGTACATACGAATTCACACACACTGCATAAAAAACCACATTAACGACCAGTAATTGTAACAAATTTCAAGGACTGCCTTCTTTCACCTGCGTAATATTGCAAAAATCAGGCATATTTTGTCTCAAAATGATGCAGAAAAACTAGTCCATGCATTCGTAACTTCCAGGCTGGATTATTGCAATTCCTTACTATCAGGCTGCCCAAATTCGTTGCTGAATATTCTCCAGTTGCTCCAGAACGCTGCAGCATGTGTTCTAACAAAAACGAGGAAGAGAGATCATATATCTCCAATATTAGCAACTCTGCACTGGCTCCCTGTAAAGTTTAGAATAGTATTTAAAATTCTCCTCCTTACTTACAAAGCCATAAATGGCCAGGAACCTCCTTATCTTAAAGAGCTCATAGTACCTTATTACCCCACTCGAACACTGCGTTCCCAGAATGCATGCTTACTTATGGTTCCTAAAGTCTCCAAAAGCAGAACAGGAGCCAGAGCATTTAGCTATCAAGCTCCTCTCCTCTGGAACCATCTTCCAGTCTTTGTCCGGGAGGCAGACACTGTCTCTACATTTAAGAGTAGGCTTAAAACTTTCCTTTTTGATAAAGCTTATGGTTAGGGTTGGCTCAGGCTTGTCCTGGACCAGCCCCTAGTTATGCTACTATAGCATTAGACTGTCGGGGGACCTCCAAAGACACACCGAGCTCTTCTGTCCCTGTCTCCCTCTCCATCTGCACGCTTTCATGACCTACCACGGCATGGTACTAATTTAGCTCCTTCCCCAGAGTTTCTGTGCTTTGTCGTCTCGCAGGTTCCCATGGACAGTGGCTGAATCTGGATCGTGGATTACAGCTACGTCTCCTGCCATGGCCCTGCCTGACATCCACTGCAAATGCTACTACTGTTATTACATCCACTGTCACTGTTACTGTGACTGCATGTCTGTCTGTCTCTCTCTGTCTGTCTGACTGCATTTCTGTCTGTCTCTCTCTGTCTGTCTCTCTCTCTCTCTCTCTGACAGCATTTCTGTCTCTCTCTCTCTCTGTCTGTCTCACTCTCTCTCTCGCTCTCCCTCTCTCACCCAACCGGTTGAGGCAGATGGCCGCCCACCCAGAGCCTGGTTCTGCCTGAGGTTTCTGCCTGTTAAAAGGAAGTTTTTCCTCACCGCTGTTGCCAAGTGCTTGCTCATGAGGGAATTGTTGGGTCTCTGTAGATAAAAGAGCACGGCCTGTACCAGCTCTATATGTAAAGTGTCCTGAGACAACTTTTGTTGTGATTTGGCGCTATACAAATAAAATTGAATTGAATTGAATTGAATTAAACCCCCGCAACGTTCTTTGATTATCCACCATTAACAGCCAGTTTACAGGGAATTTCGCCCGCTCAGAATATCGTCAGGAACGGACCATCTGTCGGCAGGGGGTGTGGCTATTCGCACCTTCGCGAAGGTGCTTATAACTCTAATTAGCACATGAATACTACCGACGTTGATCTACTCAGGCTGGCCTGCTGGCTTCACAAACAACCATTGGATGATTCCACAGGCATTTCAAAAGGAAACCCTCATGTGATTGGATAGCAACTCCAATCACATGAGTGAGTGATTATGCGATTGGATGGCAACTCTGCTGTTATTGGTCATCTGTGCACCACAAATATATATATATATATATATATATATTTTATTTTATCTTATATCTTTTATGTGTCTTTTATATATATATATTTTATTTTATCTTAATGATTCATTTATTTGACAATCCACCTTCTGAAAACTACACTACCACACAGTAGAACACAAAGAACACAGCTGACAGAAACATGTTGAAATTGTGGCAAATAATACAACACATCAACAAGGAACAGCAAACAACCAAATAAAACCAGTGACTACTAGGGACTGGGCCACACAGCTGCTCCCTGGTGCCTGGAAAAAGAAAGGAAATCTGCGGAGGGGTTCCCTGGCAGTCTCTGGCCCTACGTTTACACGTAGCAGGGTATTTTGGAAAACGGATATTTTTGCCCCTCCTTTTTCAAAAATAACATCGTGCACTCAACATCTTTCTCAAAAATGTCGTTTACATGAACCCAGCTAAATACGCCGTCGAGCGCATCATAACTATTCCAAACCTATGGGTGCGAGTGTAAACATAGGTCACTCACATGACATTAAGTATTTTCAGTCGCATGTTGTGACGTTTCGGAACCTAAAACGCCATTTAACCCTGTTTACATGCCAACACATAACGGGTGTTTTCAGAAATCTCCACGGAGTTTTTAAAAATGATCGTTTTCCGTGAAAAAAAAAAACTCTGTTTGTGTGTGAACGAGAGGCCAAACCACATGAAAACATATGCGTTTTCCCTAAGTGTAAACGTAGGCTGGGTTGGGCCATGCCGCTGGTCCATGGTGCATGAAAAAAAGACTCTGTCTAAGGCCTCTGGAAATGTTTCTTTGCTGCCTCTGGGTCACACTGTGTTGGCTCCTGTCACTTTGAAGGGGACTCGCTGCGCAGCCTCTTGCGGTGTGTCGCCACATACTTTTGGTCGCTCTCCAGCCGCCCTTAAAGTGTCTGGCAGAGTTGGGAGAGCATCTGACTGCAGACAGATGGAGGCTTTACTATCCACCCAGCTTCCCCTTCCACGGTGTCATCCTCCTCATCGGACATCATGTCAGCAGTGACCCCTTGCCAAAAATCAATTTCTTGCTGGGTGGCTAGGACACTCCTTCTTGCTTCCAGCAGCTGTAAATACAGGTATTGATGTAATATTAGTACTGCTAAGAAACAATAACACATGATAACATATGTGACCATGTTTGTCAAAAACAATGCAGCTAATAAATAAAATTCAGCCCATTTTTACATTGTTGTGAAAATAAAACAGCATTCATGTAACTCTTACCCGCTTCCTTCTCTGTCTGCTGCGAGCTGAAATCTTCAGAGCTGCTGCCTGAACTCAAAGAGCTGGCTGGGCATACCTGAAGCTCCTCCGCACCATCTCATAATATGTCTTACAGGCCGCTGGAAGAAACTATATATTCGTTTGAAATAATTAAGACAGGCTTCAGGAAAGTAAAAACAAAAACAACAACAACAACAACAAACAACAGAAAGGGGTTAAATAAAAAAACGTACATAAAAGGACTCTTCTGTCCACACCATCCATGTCTGGACCCAGTTAAAGTGGCCATCAAATGTGATGTCACCACTTTGTTGTTGGATGAGTTCAGTCTGTAAAACACAAAAACTACAAAGAGGTCATGCAACGTTTACATTTACTTACATTCTGCAGAATATATCCTGTGTCTTTTTGTATATTTTATTAACTTACCCCTGCTCAGGTTCATATCGCCTGTCGTTTCCGTCACTGTTGTGCAGATGTCGCACCTTTTCCTTTAAAATACAAAAATACATCGTAATGTTAAATGTAACGTGAACGGTTACCAATCATTCGGAACGTAGTGCAATATGAATAATAAAGGTTTGGCAGCTTAAAAACTGCACAATGTAGTATTAAATGTTAACGTTACTTACTGCAACTTTTGGGTTATGCACCTGTCTCTTCCTTTTCTGGTCTTCTCCACAGCTGCAGTTCGGTTGGGGCTGCTCCTCCAGAGCGAGCAGTCTGGCTTTTATCTCGGCCATTTCTCCTTTTAAGTCGGCCGCCAATTGCATGATCAGCTGTGTTACCTGCCGAGACAATCCACTGAAGGCGCTCAGCAGTTTCTTCTCTAAGTCATTGTTTGGACTTTCTTGATATGGTCGCTCCGCAGCCAGGTCGTCCAGTCGTTGCAGAGATAAAGCTTAACATAAAAGAATCCACGGCTGAAAATGAAACTGTTTGTAAGCCCGTTGAACTTATATGCTCCTGTCTCGTGAGAAATTCCGAGAGCGCGACCTTGCATGTGATTGGATGCCTCCTCTGGGGCAATGATGTCGGCGAGGTATTTCTAGGACGTATGCAAACATTTGGATGCTACCACAACAGTCAAATTTCTGCTCAGCTACATCTAAAATTGATATCCCTAAACCAAAGAGAAAACGACCTCTGCGTGTCTGTGAACTTTGTGACCAGGAACTCTCTAAGACGCATTATTATGAGCATAGAAAATGCTATTTTATCAATGGTGTTTGGATCAGAAAAGTTGGGGGAACTTCACAAGACCTGTAGCATTTTTCATCTGGTATTGTGGTGGCAAAATGCGAAACATTGTGACGGTGTCCAAGAACTGTAGGTGCTTTAATTTTCACAATTTGATTTAGCAATTTAAGTGGAAAAAGAAAGGCTTTTGAGAGTCAGGACACTTATCCTGTATGTAACCTATAAAATTATTTAAACACACTTTTAAATCCTCATGAAAAAAAAACTTTGTCTGTATTCTGTTGGCACAGAACACACACACACACACACACACACAATCCTAATTTGCATTTGTATAGCTTGCAGCATTTAAATGTACATTTTAACACCTCACAGTCACAGGGGCTGAGAGGGAACTTCCACAGCAATATACAGTGACGATGACTGACGGAAATAGTATTTTTCATGCAGTGACACTGATGGCGCAGCATCGGTGGCAGTTCTGGGGTTCAGTATCTTGCCCAAGGGTACTTGGCATGTGGACTGCTGAAGCCAGGGATCGAACTACCGATTGCTCTACATCCTGAGCCACAGCCACCCGATGCGGCCATTGCAGTCCATAAACATTTTCTGTGAGGTAATCTGAAGTTGTAGCTCATCCATTTTGTTCGCTAAGGACCGACCAGTGCTGGGTTAGCTGTAACTTAGTCCGTAGACCTCCGTGCTTCCCTGTCATTTGCTTACGATCTTGACACAGCTGACGGTCGCTTTCAGTTGGCATAGCTGAGTCTGTCAGCCTCGCTGTCCTGGCGATCTCTTGGGGGAGCTGAAGTTTGTTGAATACAGTGCTTGTGAATCAAAATCTTAATCCAAAACTTGTTGTCTGCTGTAGGAAGTGTTCGCAAAACTGTAGTGAGTGAACAGACTCGAAATCAGTAAGAAAATAATACTAATATCGCAAATTCTAGTGAGACGCTGAGCCTCGCATTGTGTATGCACCATCTTGGTTGTGTTGCAACCAGTGGGTGAGTTAACCTCTCCACCGAGGACGCCATCTCCTCCACTCTCCACCTGAGCCTCACTCACCTGGAAAAAAAAAACACTCATGTGCAGATGTTGTTTCTGGACTTCAGTTCAGCATTCAACACCATCATCCCACAGCATCTGGTAGACAAACTGGGACCCCTGGGCTTCAGCACCCCCCTGTGTAACTGGCTGCTTGACTTCCTCACTGAAAGACCTCAGTCGGTGTGTGTCGGACAGAACACCTCCCTTGTCATCACCCTCAGCACAGGCTCCCCTCAGGGCTGTGTCCTGAGCCCTCTGCTGTTCACCCTGATGACACATGACAGCATCCCCAAGGCTGCCACCAACCACTTTGTGAAGTTCACAGACGACACAACAGTGATGGGCCTCATCAGGGATGACAACGACCTGGCCTACAGAGAGGAAGTGGAGCAGCTGGTGGGCTGGTGCAAAGTAAACAACCTGATCCTGAACATGAATAAAACCAAAGAGATCATTGTTGACTTCAGGAAGAACCAACCCAGCCACGCTCCACTTCTCCTCAACAACACAGTTGTGGAGGTGGTCAGCAGCAGCAAGTTCCTGGGGGTGCACATCAGAGACAACCTCACCTGGTCTGTGAACACCATGTCACTGGTGAAAAGGGCACAGCAATGCCTGCACAAGAAGTTCTGCAGCTTTCGGTGCAGGACCACCAGGTTCTGCAACAGCTTTTTCCCTCAGGCCATCAGGCGTTGTGCTGCCACCATGGTGTGAAGAAGAAAGGGTGTGTCCTCCACCATGCCTTCAGTGCCTGCTCAAGCAAAGGGGCCTTTCTGGGTGGAGTTTGCATGTTCTCCCCGTGCTCACCCAGGGTATCCTCCACAAAAAAACCCCACTAAAAACATGCAAGAAGTCACCACTTGACCAATGGTGACAGAAAGGAACTGGGTCCCCGGGCGCCGCTGTCGGCTGGCAGCCCACCACTCCTGATCTGCCGCAGAGGAAGGACATTCCAGGATGGGATAAATGCGGAGAAGTAATTTCACAGAAGCATGTTGTAACTCTGCATGGTGTGTGAATTGCGATGTCTTTGTCTAATGGCTGCTTATTATGATTTGAAATCATCATGCTTGTGAGCGAAGCTAAACCCCACTTCTCTCACGTCTAATCAACACTAAGCCCATGATGATTTTGTTTCCAATGTTGTAATTTCTTAGGTAGCATATATAAAATTCTGATGCCCATTTTATAGCCGACAATCTGACAGTGCCAAAGCAAAATAAGTCTAAGACTCTACTGTCATGTAAGTGACTTAACAGTTCTGATAAAATGAAACGATTCACAGAAGGATTTAAACAGTTAACGTCATCTACAGTACATTATGTTGCTCTGGCATCTAATGTCAACGAGATGAAGTCCCACATCTGATTGGACCGTTATATGTCTTTTATGTCTTTTATTTGGATCCCCATTAGCACCAGCATAAGCATTGGCTATTCTTCCTGGGGTCCACACACATACAATCATACACGCTACAACCATATAAACACAACAAATACAACAGATCGTCTAATAAATTTATTTATTAAGTAATAAGGTAGAGAAACAAATGGTCATCCAGTACAACACACATTAAATCAAACACAGTTATAAAATCAATCACAATTCCTCCAGAAATCATAGTACCTTTATCATTTCATCATATGTCCATACATGCATAGTCATTCATAATAAACATAAATCATAATCAGAAGGACCATCTTAAAGTATGTATTTATCATCCTGTGTCTTCACACATTAAATTCCAAGAAAAAGGGCACTAATTTCACATTCTCTGCTTTCACCAAGTTTCCATTCTGTTACTTACACCATTTTCCTCATCTATGCTTCCTTAAATAGTTGCAGATACTGTTTTAACAAAATTGTGAAACGGTCTTTAGTCTCCTCTTGAACAATATGCAGTGGCAATGAATTCCACCTAACCATGGCTCTGTACATGACTGTTTTCTGCATCATACTTGTCTTTGCCTTAGTGTAGCCGGAGGCTGTCTCCCTCCTGGCCACTGTTTGGCACTGTGCCAACCAGCCAGCCACTGATTGCTGGGCGGCATCATGCGCGCCTTTATATACAGGTGTGTGTGGCCGCGCCCGGTCTCTGTTCTGCTCCTCGCTGCTCCCGTGGTGGCTGTGGCCTGTCAAGCCAGCGTGTTGTGTTCGGCGTGGCAGCTTGATCCGTCACTGCAACAACTATCGGCGTGCCCGTCTGGTGTCTGTGACAGCCGTTGAGGCACCCAGATCTCCCTCACCCCGGTAAGCGCTATGCGGTCTTCCCTGTTTGAATAGCTGTGTGCGTAAAAGCACCACTGGTAACGGTCTCCGCTCCTTGCAGCGCGCCTGACAGCTTGGTCCAGGAGAGGTGAGAGTGGCCTGCTGGAGCCCTGCGGTATCCAGCTTACCTGTCCGCTCTGGTACGTTTGTCCGCACGTTGTCTGCCTGTTTTGTTTATTCGCTGCTCAACTCTCAGCTGATTTGCCCGTCATGCGTAATTTTCAGGCGGTGCATTAGAGCTGCGCTTGTGAGGCTTGCATCCTGTCCTCCGGGTTGCTACATAGGCTGAACTCTTGTGCGGCCCTGTAAGCGACCGGCCACAGTCATCACGCTTGGAGGCGGTGCTGCTGTTTTGGGTTTTTTTGCTTCGTTTGGGTTTTGCGTTATCTGTTTCGGGTTTCTTTTCCTTTGTTCTGGTTCTCGTTTATCTGTTTTGGTTTTCATTTATTTGTGTTGGTTTTCGTTCTCTTGTGTTGGTTTTCGTTTCCTTGTTTGGATTTCTTTGCTTGGCTTTGGTTTTCTTTATTTCGGTTCTTTTCCCTTTTGTTTATTTTGCATTGTCCGGCGGAGCAGACTGTTTTGGGGCCCGACGCTGACCGTCGCCTTGTCCTGCTCCGAGACCGAGTTCACGGGCTGTTATGGGGCCTAATTGATGACCCACGCCACGTGATGGATATCTTTTAAATCCTTTATTCATTTGTTTCTTTTGTTTTCTTTAGTTATTATTTGATTAGTTTAGTACTCTCTTTTTTGTGTCCTCTATTGTGTTAGATTGATTTAGTTATTTCTGTCTTTCCAGATTGTTTAATC
Organism: Chaetodon trifasciatus; assembly: GCA_037975065.1. Classification (NCBI taxonomy): domain Eukaryota; kingdom Metazoa; phylum Chordata; class Actinopteri; order Chaetodontiformes; family Chaetodontidae; genus Chaetodon; species Chaetodon trifasciatus. Next base: position 10,475 of record JBBMOE010000276.1, read on the forward strand.
ACTCATTAAATTTATTCTTTGTCATTTCTTTCATTCTGTTGCACCCACACCACTGTTGTGAAGCCCCTGGGCATGTTTTATTAATTCTGTCTTGTTTTGTTTCAGGTGCTGGCTGCTGACAGCGGCAGTTTAACCCCTGGTGGTGGTGCGTTCCTCACAGTCCCCTCCTGTTTTGCTTTGGTGTATGTGTGCGTGTGCAGTGTCACAGGTGGTTCATTTTGGATCCCTTCTCCCTTTTTGGTTTCCTGCCGCATGGTAAGCGCCAGCCCTGACTTTATCCCCCCCCCCTCTTGCCCAGGTGTCTGTTTTATTGTGTGGTGTGTGCTATTTTGTTCTTTTCATTTAAGTTGGTTAATAAAGTTTGTTTCCTTTTAAATGGTAAACCGTCTGGCCCCGTGGTATATCTGAACCTGTGTGACCTTGTCGGGTTAAGATTCTAGCTTAGCATTTCCTGGGGTGGCGTTGTCAGACACTCTGGTGATACACCAACCACCCTACCCTACTCTCGCCACATTCGGTAGAATGAACCTGCGTTCTGTTACATATCGTGTCTGATAACTGTGTTGAGCAAACTGAGTGAATAACCTTTCATATAATTTCTTTGGTGATCCTGTCAACAGTACATTTCTGACAAAATTTAACAAAACATAGGTGGATCTCTGACTGATTGTTAGCCAAGCCATACTGTGCTGCCTTATTTAACTCTTCATTGTTGCACATGACCAAATCATAAAACAGTAATCAAGCTGTGACAGAACTAAAGCATTCAGAACTTTTTTTATGACATCTGGTGACATAACTTTTAATACTCTCCCTACAACTGACACACCCCTACTCATCTTGGTCACAACCCTTACAGAAAAACCACATAAATTTCACGTGCAAATCACATGTGGTCACGTGATTATATTTACATGTGATTTTGCACATGTGAAATTTAACATGTGAGAACATGTTAAATCCACAAGTGAAAAATGTGGAACACATGTGATTTGCACATGTTAAACATGGGAAACGTGGTTTTGGAACATTTTTCATGGTGTAATGTGTGAAACCCATATAAACTCCCATGTGAAACCGATTCAAATACCCATGTGTAACCCATGTTATTACATATGTTACTCACATAGACTCCCATGTGAAACCCATGTGATTCCATGTGAAACCCATGTTATTACGTGTAACCCATATAGACTCCCATGTGAAAGCCATGTGATTCCATGTGAAACCCATATTATATGTGAAACTCATGTTTTTACATGTGTAACCCATATAAACTCCCATGTGAAACTGATTCAAATACCCATGTGAAACCCATGCGATTCCATGTGAAACCCATGTTATTACATGTGTAATCCGTTATTACATGTGAAACCCATGTGATTCCATGTGAAACCCATGTTATTACATGTGTAATCCGTTATTACATGTGAAACCCATGTAAATTCCTATGTGAAACCCATGTTATTACATGTGTAACCCATATAGACTCCCATGTGAAACCCATGTAAAATTCTATGTGAAACCAATGTAAATTCCTATGTGAAACCCACGTTATTACATGTGTAACCCATATAGACTCCCATGTGAAACCCATGTAAATTCCTATGTGAAACCCATGTGATTACATGTGAAACTCATGTTTTTACATGTGTAACCCATATAAACTCCCATGTGAAACCGATTCAAAAACCCATGTGAAACCAAGTGGGTGTGTGTACAATACAAAATAGTCTTAGTACTTACATTTTCTACATAAAATTTAAATCAACAATACACAAATCTAAACTAGGAATGCAAGCAGTCTTAGATGTGCCTGGCAGATGTCGTCTAAGAGGAAAATGAGGGTGCACGACATGATCTGTCCATCCATACAAAGGCAGACTTCTAACCAGTGTTTAATATTCAGTTTAACAATTTTACAAGAAAAAAAGTACTTAAAACAAATATAAGTGATACAAATACTGTTTATTTGCAAACATGATATGACCATAAAAAGGATCAAAATGCCCCTAAAAAATGTCTTCTGGGGAAAGAGTGTGTGTGTATTGTGTGTTTATGTTGTCTTAGTCCTCTGGGTATCCTCCAGCAGACTCCCTATTGTGGGATTGAAAGACAAAATCAAAGATTAGGGCAGTACAAACACCAGTCTATTCTATAAAAGTAAAGGTTATTTTCTTTTCAATCTGGATTACAGGATTGGTTCTGTTATTTTCAAGTGATGACTGGTCTATGTAGTCAAATACCACAGCAGGCCCTTTAGAAGCCATCCAATAGTGGATTCTATGAATCAAAGTATCATCAATATCTTGGCATATACAGTATAAATTGGTTACCCTGTTTCCCTCTCAGCTCGTCTCCTGGTGTCTTTTAATTTTTGTGCCATGCAGACTTTGAGTTCAGTGTCTCCAATGGCTCCGTGAACTTTTTTGACATGGTCTGTAACAAATGAAATGCTACTAAATTTACTCAGGGTTCACCAATTAATTCATATTGTGTAAGATAGGTGTCAATGAGGATGGTAATGAAAATAATTGAAAAAGAGCAACATTTTTGTGTGTTAACAAGCTGATACAATAGCATTTTGCCCAATCCAAACAATATTCTGGCATGCTTACCAATTACTAGCTTTACTTTGCCTTTGTCAAGGCTTGGTCTTTTCTCCCCCATAATCCCCTTTTTTTCCTGTGGGAGCACGTTGCCAGATGGAGTCCTTCACAGTCCTGGTGAGCTTCTTGTAGCCATCACACCTTTGAGCATAATTCAAGGCGGTTAGATTCATTAAATCCATTACAAACTCGTTCTGCAAAGATGAAGAAATATTAGAATACATCCATGTACTCCCAGAATGCAAAAAAGTCCACTTCTCAGAGGTGTTGCATTGTCATGGGTGCTGGTAAGAAAAAAAAGATTTGACTGAACTTTCCTTCTCCTGACTAAGTAAGTGATACCTTTGTCTCTCCTGTTTGGTTGTGAAGAGAGGCTGGGTGGCTGCTAGAAGGCACTGGGTGGCTGGGGGCAGGCTGAGCTGCCAGTATAGCGTCTTTCACAGCTTTTGTGATTGTATCTGCTAGCCCTACAATTAAATCAAAGAAAGAACACTTACCTATTCAAAATCACTAATTGAGTTGTGACTTATTATAGTTATAGCATTGTTATTATAGTTTTGTCATGGAAATAGGTTCAAGGTTACTGTAAGGGCTCCCCTCCATACTTACCCTCTTGCAGTTGAAGGTTCAACCTTCAAGCGCCTGCTCTCCTTATCCTTGTCTTTTATATTCTCCTGGAGCTCCTTTAGGTCATTTTTGTAGTCCATCTATCAGGAGAGAAAGAGAAGATAAAGAAAGAAGAAGCTTAAATGGATGGAGAACTTTGGTAGCATCTTGTGATATACTGTAAGCCCAAAATCGGTGCTTCTGTTATCTGTTGCTCTGGTTGGGACAAGTGGAGAATGTGTGTTCTAATCCTGCTGAAACGTTTTGAAGCAAATTGCTTTCTTTATGTCATTAAACCAACAAGTGCAACACCAAAACCAGGTCTGAAAAATTGTTACACTTGTTCATTCAACCTGAATGGGTACCTCAACTTTGGCAAACATTACTGATGACAGGAAGATCATAGAGTGAATATACTAATATCTTTGGAATCTGCAGACTTCAGAGGATGTCCAATGTGTTTTGTGAAGGGCTGGGACCACTTATGGCACCACCAATTAATTTAATATGTATCGATGATAACAGGCAGAAAATCAATAAGTAAACATTTTTTGGTTTTCCCTTAATTACTGATTCTGCCTTGATTTGCTGCCTAGTTTGCTGCCTAGCCACAGCATGACTGAGACCTCTTACAACAATCAGTTGGGTGCTGCGGCCTATTTTACACACTGTTTCTATTGTCTTAAAAAATAAATGAATAAAATAAACAACTACAAAAAAAAAAAAAAAAACCCTTAGTTGTACGAACTGTGGTAGTTGTATGAACTAAGTGTTACATTTACCTTTGGATGTTTTGGAGTCCTGTATGGGTCCTCCTGAAAAATCCGAAAAACAAGTGTGTGAGGGAAGGGTGTAAAAGGTCAGCAGTTATGATGATTAGTATAAGACTGAATAGTAACGTACTGCTGTCACCTGGCTCAGGCGGTCACAACAAAAGAGGGAAACAACACCATGGCAAAGTTTTTTAAGAGTCTTTGTTTTCAAATCAAACCGAATTAAACCAAATTCAGCATTCAACTCAAACAAATCTCTAATTAAACCAAGTAAGGCAGAACTAAACCAAACTGGGGCAAATCAAATAGACAAATTAGGCAGTTTACTGTTAAACTGTGCCATCTTGTTCTCCAGTTAATCTAGCACATTTTAACCTTCTAGATCATACAAGGCTGACAGAAACTGTATCACAGTTAAAATCCACAACATGCTGCCTTGATACTCTGCCAACAAATTTTTTTAAAAATGTTTTTAATTGCATAGCTCCAGATGTGTTGCAGTTAACAAATAATTCTCTTCAGTCTGGTCAGTTTCCACAGGCCTTGAAAACTGCAGTAATAAAACCTCTCCTAAAAAAGACTCATCTGGATGCTTCAGTAATAAGTAACTACAGGCCAATATCAAATCTTCCCTTTCTAGGAAAAATTATTGAAAGTGAAAATCTTTTTAATGCATTTCAGTCTGGATTTCGTCCACACCACAGCACTGAGACTGTACTTATCAAAGTTTTAAACAGCATACATCTGAAAAATTATGCTTCCAAGACCTCAGTCTTAGTATTATTAGATCTCAGTGCTGCCTTTGATACGTTTGATCATGACATACTTCTTGACAGACTGGAAAAGTGGGTGGGACTTACTGGCACTGTACTACACTGGTTCAAATCCTATTTACAAGATAGAGACTACTTTGTGTCAATTGGTGAGCATGTGTCTGAACAAAAAAAGATGATGTGTGGGGTGCCACAAGGGTCCATTCTCGGACCACTTCTTTTCAATTTCTACATGTTGCCCCTAGCTCAGATTATAGAGCATCATAATATTTCTTATCATACTTACGCAGATGATACACAACTTTATATTTCTGTGTCATCCCATGACTACCGTCCCTTACTTTCACTGAGTGGGTGTATTCATCAAATCAATGAGTGGATGTGCCAGAATTTTCTTCAGCTTAATGCAGACAGAAGTGATTGTATTTAGCCCCAAAAATGAAAGGTCAAAGATCAGTGCTCACCTTAACTCCATGTCACTGACAACAACAGATAAAGCCAGAAATCTTGGTGTAATTATTGATTTTGACCTGATTTTTCACAACCATTTAAAGCTGATTACCAAATCAGCCTACTACTACCTGAAAAATATAACCAGAATTAAGGGATGTCTGTCCAAAGAAGACACAGAAAAACTTGTTCACGCATTCATTTTCAGTAGGTTGGACTATTGCAATGGAGTCTTTACTGGCCTAAACAAAAAATCAATGAGGCAACTACAGCTGATTCAAAATGCTGCTGCACGAGTCCTTACAAACACCAGAAAAATGGACCATATCACACCAGTCCTCAGACTACTACATTGGCTTCCAGTGAGTCAAAGAATAGACTTTAAAATCTTACTGTTGGTCTACAAAGCATTAAATGGTCTAGGACCAAAATATATTCTAGATTTATTAACTCCATATGAAGTATCCAGACCTCTCAGGTCATCAGGGACAGGGCTATTTTGTGTTCCCAGAATGAGAACCAAACAAAGTGAAGCAGCTTTCAGTTACCTCCTCACCTGTGGAACATTCTCCCTGCACACCTGAGGTCTGCACCAACTGTCAGCTCATTCAAATCAGGGTTGAAAACATTATTATTTGCTACAGCTTTTACTTAATGTAAATATATTTGCTCAATGACTTTGATCATTCTAAATGCTAAATTATTGTCTTTTACTGGCTACTGTTTTTAATTTCCCTTTAATTGTATTTTATTTTTAGTTTTCTATTCTCTTCTTCTCTTATTCTCTTCTCTTTCTTTCCTTCTTTCTCTCTTTCTTTGAAATATATGATTTTAATGTATTTTTATGCTTCTGTAAAGCACTTTGAATTGCCTGGTGTATGAATTGTGTTATACAAATAAATTTGCCTTGCCTTGCCTAAACTGGATTGGACCAAACTAAACAATCAGAAAAGCCAAATTAGACCAAATTAAACCAAATCACTCTTACTTCAAATAAGATCAAATTAAATTTTTAAAGCATGAAGTGTGTAAATCAGTGGAGTCAGTAGTGGATGTGCATGAGTGAAGATAATATGTGTAAATGTTGTAAGATACAAACTGTAGTAAACCTAATGTAACATAACAGAACCCAAATGTGGTATACCTGTGTGGAGGCCAGGTCAGAGGGAGAGAGACTGTGTGACTGCAGGAGCTTAAATAACCTCCTCACTCTAAGCACAGTTGTCTGACATTAATCCAATCAAGGAGCTGCACTCACAAGCACAGGCTCAGACTGACAACACCAAACATCTCATGATGTCATGGCCATCACAACTGCCCAAAAGTGTTTGAAGTTGTATACATACTCAAGTTTGTAAAAGTATGATGATAAATGTATGACATAGACAACAAATCATCAGTGAATTATGTCACAATTGAAGCAACCCAAATAATTAAAATAAAAGGTAACTGGAAAAAAAGGAAACAAGAACATGAACATGTGTTTGGACAGCATTTCTGTACCTTCTGCTGTTGAGGTGTGTCATCCTCATCCTCATCGTCAGAATGACCACTTTCCTCAGTGGCAGTTGTAGTCTGACAATACAGCGAGCAATTGCAAGGGAAAGGAGACGACAGGAGGGAGTATAAATGAGCTTGAACATCCTGGAAAAACGCCTTCATTATTGAATAAGTAATTTAAATATTAGACTATTTTAGGGGCACATCTCTCAACAATAGTGTAACAACATACCTTTGGTTTTTCTGGAGTCCACATTTTGTGTCTCTCTATCCACTGACACTCTGCCTTTATTATTTCCTGAAGGCTCTCTGTTTTGCAGTAAAGCACAAGAACAGTAATTACAGCAGGGATTTACCACCTGGCCATTCAAGTCGTTGTGCCCCCTCGGGAGGGGGGCGGGGGCCAGATTGTAACATTGCGGGAACGGTGGAGTTCGAGTCGTTCATTCTGAGGCAGCGATTTGGCTAACGCTCGCGATAACAGCTGAGATGTGATTGGTGCCTTGAGCTTCGCATTGCATGCAGGGAGTAATAGTTTTTTTTTGCATGCCTGAACGCCATGAAACAAAATGGTACAATTTTCTTAAAGAACGATGAATATTGATGTAACATTGTGGTAGCATCGCCTGCAATCTGAGCAATCACCTGTGTGAGGAGGTGTTTTTTCCACTTCGCATACATTTTTAATCGCATGTGAGCAAAAAGGTCGTAATCTACAGCCCTCAACATGCTCGTTCCGCGTCCTGGACAAGCCCTGTTGATGTATTTTTTGTTCGATAGGAACAATGTTTGGGGTTGTTTTATAGAGAGTTTAGCTAACATATTCAATAATGCCTAACTAGCTGTTATGAATATGATAGTGTAAGGTTATGCTGTGATCTCGTATGTACGTTGTAGCTAGGTTAGTTAAGTAAAAGTATCTTGCTAGCTAAGTTTGTTAGCCAACCTAATGGGGACGCAACATCAACAAGTTCCCTACAGAGCAATACAATACGTGACCATTTTGATGCTTGACTTAACGGTAAGTAATAATAAGGTGGGTGCATTTGATCATAAATACTTATAGCGCTAACGTTAAACTACATATGCATAATTAATTCACTTACCTTTTACATTGAGTATCTCAGCCAGAAATGCTTTCCAGCCGCCTTTAGGTGGCTTTACTCCAACCGCCCCGTGTTCCACCAGGCCAATCCTCTTTGGGTCACTGAACATTTTTTTTTTTTTTTTTTTTTTTTTGTTGTCCTTAACATTTTTCTGCAATCCCACACTTTGTTTTCTTTTACCCATTTTATTAGCACATACATAGTAGCTTTCTTGTCCCTATGCTAACGAAGGTTATATCTCTGGTCTTTTTAGCTTTGCCTCAGCAACTGACTGTAAAAGCAGAGCCAATCAGATTTTTCAGCAGGCTTGCAAAGTCTCCATGTCATCTATAGCTTCTGTTTGGCGCCCACACAATCGGAAGGAAGGGATACAGAGGACAGAGTTACAGAAGACAGCTAAGCCAAGCCTTTAGAATGGAGCCTTCTCGTAAGAAAAGGAGGATGTACAGAAGGTATTTGCATGATGACAACGAGCCTTTACCCCGGACTACAAAATATCACATGGAGAAAATTGGTAATGGTGCCAGTGGTAGAAAGTGGGTTAACACTCACAAATGTGGCCTGAGTCTTCACTGGTTTGGCTCTGCGGAGTGTCTGTGTATTTATTGCTTGACCGACCAGTTCACTGGGTTTGTATATGGAGACCGTGCTATTGCTAACTAGAAGCTAGTGGTTAGCATTAGCTTGTGCTACATGGCAAAACACTTCTTGCTTAGTTGTGTAAAACTGCAAAATGAACACAGCTTAATGTAGCCCGTGGAATTAGATGCCACACAGGACACATTTACTTCAAGGGTTCTTTGAGCGCCACATTTATTTCAGACCACAACAGGTCATTCTTTAACAGAGTGTTTCAATTTCTCAGTCCGAGCAAACAGCTCATTTGTGGCTGACTGACAATAAAAATGAATAGAAAGAACGAATTAATAAAAAAACAAAATAAAATAAAATACGGCAGTGGACTGGCTAATTACAGAAAAATATGAAATAACATCTGTTAACTACATATTTTACACCATAAACCACAACTGTATCTGTACAAAACAAGCAAGAAATGTACAATATATTTTTTATAGGTCACTTACATTCCAACAAGCTTCACTAAACGCACGTGGGACTTCCCGGAGATTGCACTACTCCACACACGGTTAATCACCTTAAAACAGAGTTAAAACAATAATGTAAACCCTGTACATTTCTCTAGTAACAAAGTGAAATCACACAGTACGGTTTTTGTGCACGCTGAAATTACCATGTACTTGAGAACACCGTGGTCGACGACCAGCTTTCACAATGCCAGGACACAAACTCCAGTAGCACCTAAACCAAACCATCTTGTTAAAATATCAACATATATTGTCTTTTTCACATGTTTGTACATGGATATTTTACAGGATATTTGTCTATTTACCTACTACTTTACACAACGGGACCGTCCACTCTGCACATCCCCGGGTTGTCCACACGCAAAACAGGAAAAACAACTCTGGCGCACATGCTGGGTAACAATAATATTACCACCTACTGCCGCCTTGTGGCCAAAGTTGGCAATAACAAGTGAGCCTGTGTCAGTGCACTTACAATCTGTTTTTACTTAGATTTGAAGGAAATTACACCTAATAGAAAACAACAAAGAACACATGTACTAACACTAAATTAACTAGGGGAATTATATCAACCCTAAAAGGAGAATAATACTGGATTTCACCACCCGGTTACATTAATATTTGTGAATGCTGGCATCTCCCTGGAACATGTATTAAATCATTTGCAAGATCAGAAATGTAATGTGATGTACCAAAAGCTACAGTAGCAGTGAGCTAACGTTTGATGGCTGAAGTTGTAGTCTGAAAGCTAGTGGTTAGCCTTAAATCGTTCTCAATGGCAAAACGCACACTACAACAGGTAAGAGTTTGCGCTAATCTACAAAAGAAACACACACTAATTATTTGTATTCTTACATGTCCCTCCTCTGCACGTATACCACACAAAGCTGGAAGTGACGCCTCCTTTAGAGAAAGTCTAATCCTGCCTCGTACTGACCAAGGTTGGAGAAACAGTCAGTCACAAAGTGGTTAGCACACACCAACAGGTTTTTGCCAACTGTAGTGGGGACATTACTTTCAAAAATTCAATTCACACCGCTCTTCTGTCCTCTGCGGCTGGGAGCCGATGGAGCGATTTGTGCTCGTATTTACAGCCAACAATAGAACACTGGGTGTGGCGGCTCGACATGATGAATTCTAACATTTCGATAGCGAAGTGGCGGATCTGTGAGAAGGTGACGCTGCATCTGGTGGGTGGAGAGACACCTGGGAGAGGAGTAGGGGGTGGTGGCTGGTGGGTGGTAGCATGCAAAGGTCCGGGCTTGTTGCGTAATAGTACTCCCCGAATTCGATCGGTTCGTTTGGAAGGGTGCTTTCACAAATCCATATCTCACTCAAAAAAGCATGGACAGTCTTATTTCACACTTTGTATGTGTGTGGTAGCACCAAAGACACAAAATAACACCCCAAATCCCAAAAAAGTGGGTTTTTCATAATATATTAATAATATTATAT
>JBBMOE010000277.1:0-20747 GCA_037975065.1 Chaetodon trifasciatus
CACCAGCAAAGGCACTGAAGAAGACTGCAATCTTCCAAAAATGGAATTCAAACAAGCTTTGCAGATGTTTTGGAAGGAAAATGGGTTCAAGATTCTCATTTTGTTTACAAGAAAATTTCACAGGATAATTTTTGGTTCGAGTCTCTAAATGATCAATGGACTTTAATCCAAAGCTGGGGATTGAACTGCCAACCATGTGGAAGTCAAGGATAAAATATGATTCATTTGTTTACTTATAACTTAATTACTTTATTTAGTATTTGTCTCTGGAGAAATTACATGAAGCAACAAATATTAAATGTTATTCTTTCAAACTTCAAACTAAGTAAGTAAAGCTTTAAGTATATAACACTTTCTAGCTGCTTCACACACAAAAATGATAAAAATGAATAAATAGGGAAAAATATATCACTATATAAAACACAGAACAATGAGAGACAGACTACACAAAAAAAATAATAATAAAATTGAAACAAACCAAACCAATGCCCCGGTCCTGGAGTCTTGCCTGTAAAGAGAGTTTTTAGAAGCAGCTTGAAACAGTCCAAAGATTCAGCAAATATGACAGACCGGGGAAGACGATTCCAGAGGGCTGGGACTGAAACAGGAAAGCTGACTCCATCAGCTTTTGTTTCTCAGTTAGAGCAGGGCATGGATAACCAGTGCCTTTTACCACTAACTGTCATCTACTTCCTGTCACAAGGTATCACATTTGAGATGTAGAAATCCTCCAGCTATCACCTATAATAGATTACAAACAATATACTGTAGGCCTTGTGTTTCTATCAGTTGTTGTGTGGCCACTGATTGACTCTCATTCACTCTGACAGATTCCAAACATCTGGATCCACCAAACTACAAGACAAAGTGCATCAAAGTAGAATAATGGAAAAGCAGTCTGCTAGTGAGCCATCCAGTTCAGGCTTTGTCCTGGCTGACTATGCAGTCTTTGCTGCCATGTTGTTCGTGTCTACGGCCATCGGAGTCTTCCAGGCCCTGAGGAAGAGCCGCACAGAGGCCAGAGCTGATGACTTCTTCACTGGTGGTCGGAGCATGCCAGCAGTGCCCGTTGGGCTGTCGCTATGTGCTAGTTTTATGTCAGCAGTCCAGGTTCTGGGTGTTCCTTCTGAGACTTTTCGTTTTGGTTTTAAATTGCTCTACATATGTCTGGGACAAAGCATCAACTCCCTGCTGACAGCTTATTTCTTCCTGCCAGTTTTCTTTCGACTGGGCATCACCAGCACCAATCAGGTTATAATGAACAGTACCCCAGTTAATTTCAGATTCTTCTAACCTGATCTGAAGACTGCAGTTTTGTATTGTTTAGAAATAATATATTCTAAAGAAATTATCAAAGGAACAGCGATATTTTATTAGTTTTCAATGATAGTGCACTTATCAGGAGAATCATTAAAGTCAGAGGAGGTATTTCTAACCAGTGCAGAGACAGGGTCCACATTTCTCTCGCACGGTGTTGAAATGCACCTGTGGCTCATTAAACATGATGAATAGAAGAGGTGGGGAAGGATGAGGGATGTGTGCGGAGATACTCTGCTGTGTTATAACTCCAGCCTTCTGCCTGTCACAGTACCTGAAGATGAGATTTGGCAGAGGGATGCAGCTGTTGGGGAGTATCCAGTTTATTGTGGCGACGGTAAGACAGACATCACTGTGTTCTCTCATACTCTGTGCTGTAAGTTGAATGTCACCTTTTCTCGACTTTAATCATGCAAATATTTGCATTGACTCAGAGTCAGACTGTGTTTGCCAAGTCAGCTCCAGGGAAGCAGTCCTTTGATTTGCACAAGTCAATCATGACTCTAAAGCTTCTTTAATCAAGTGACTATCACTGTTGTTTCCTTTGTCTTAGCTGCTTTACACAGGGATCGTCATCTATGCACCTGCCTTGATCCTCAACCAAGGTAAGAGACATCACCTGTTGCCCCTCTGTCTGTCACTTAATCACAGCATATAAGTGTATTACTACTCAGACACCAAGACCTGGCAAAGGGCGAGATTAGCTGGACACAGGGGAATAAAAATCTGTTTAGCATCTGTGTAATCATTGTAACCGATTGTTTGATCAGAACTTTTCCTGTTCTTAGTTTAGGGTGAGGTGAAACAATAATTAACTAAACTGCTTTTTGCAAGAACAGGATGTGTGAAGAGACTTTGGAGAAATATGAGTCAAAGAAGTGATTTTAATAGTACTGTTTTTTTCTGACATGCTCAAAGCATCTTTAATGCCTTGGAATAGCAATAATAATACATTTAAGAAGTTATCAAAAGTCATTTTCATGAGATTTGTCTGCCTACATGAGAGCCATCACATAACTGAAAATTATCCTCTTAAACCGTATGTAGACTACTGATTGCATGAGTTTACATTTTGTCTTCTGTTCTGCTATTAGCTGTACTGTAAAAGGTTAACCTTAAGGTTAACCTCATTACTGCTTCATCCAAATATTGAGAAGTGTGGACGAAGCTTGTTTTCAGGTGAGGGCATTCAACATCAGCTATTAGTTATTAATAAACTGTCAAATATTCCATATAACACGTTAACACCTGTGTTTCTTTGTCACTGCAGCTACCGGACTCAACTTGTGGATGTCTCTGTTTTCTACTGGGATCATTTGCACCCTGTACACCACACTGGTGAGACTTATTTATTTACATCTCATCAACCCAGTATTACACTTAGAGTATGCACTCTTAAACAAATAGGACTGGGTTCTGCTCAAACTCAAAAGTGCATCCAGATATGTGTATTGGCAGGGTGCAGCACAGCTGACAGGAGTCCTCTGTCCTCTACATGTTTGACAGACCTCTTAACAACACCACAGGCCTCTTCCCAAGACACTTGGCCAAATGTACAAAACTTATTAAAGTTAATAGTGAGGTTATTTGAGAATCATTACTGATATGATATGAAGTGTGAATGTAATGTGAACAGTACTGGAACTACTGGAACAGCATAAACAGTGAATACATGTTGCCCTTAATCTGCTTTTGTCTGTCTCTCCCATAATATGTCTGTAACAGGGTGGCATGAAAGCTGTGATCTGGACTGATGTGTTCCAGATTCTTGTCATGTTGTCGGGCTTTATGGCCGCTTTCATCCATGGCACAGTCCTGGTTGGTGGTCCTGCACGGGTTCTGGACATTGCCAACAATGGATCACGCATTAATTTCAATGAGTAAAAACACTGTTTTTTTTTCCCATTTGACTGAGAAAACAGACATTTGACTAAAGAGACTTTAACTCAAAGTCCATGTAGCAGCTTTTTCGAGAGCTTTCAACCAAATCTTAGACCTCGGTGGACAGACTTTGCTCACAGGTCGTCACAGAACCAAAGCATGGAACTTTGGTTTTGTGACAGGTTGAACTATAACAGTTACATTTCTGTTCAAAGATGGTCTTCATGTCTATGAGATGCTGTGAAAAGCTCTGGAAAAAGCTCGTATGTGGACCTGGAGTTAAGAGTTTTTGTCAAACTATGCTTAGAGGTTTTGAAAATTTTGGCAAGAATATGAGCACATTTAAATGTACTGAATATGGAAAATACTTTTATATATATATAATGCAAAGAGGATGTAAACAGTGGAGTGTCACTGATTTATTCGATCATGTTTTCTACCAGCTTTGACATTGATCCACGGCAGCGCTATACTTTCTGGAGTCTGACTGTTGGGGGTTCAATGGTTTGGTTGTCCATGTATGGGGTGAACCAAGCTCAAGTCCAGCGCTACATCTCCTGCAGATCAGAAAGAGAGGCTCAGTGGTGAGTGAGTGACCTGTCAGCACTTGAAGATCCATTGTATTAAAAGCTTTCATGAAGTGGAGTTTATAGAAATAGAAAAGCAGCTACAGGTTTCTAGAGACATTCTGAGGCTTGGCCAAGGCCAAGACATGAAACAGTCCACCCCTGCATTGTGATCATTGTGAGGAAGGTCATATCAAAAAGGCAGGCAGGGGTCAAAAGCAGGAGATGAAGCAGTGCAGGCAAACAGATCCAATGAGGAGCAGGTGAGGAAATTTATACAGCACAAAACAAGCAGGTCAGACAAACAACTAAACAAACTGCCGGAATGCTTGGCAATGCACACTAGACAATTGTGAGGAGCAAGGCATTTTATAGGCATCGGTAACAATCTAATTTCTCAGAAATTACATTAAAAAACATACAGCAGCCTGCAAGCTTCACCAAATTGCTTGAAATGATAGGTTTCATGATTAGTGAACCGTCATTGGGGCATTCTTCTCTTTCCTGGTGGGTAAATGATGTTGCTTTTGATTGCAGGGCGATGTTTGTGAACCAAGTGGGTCTACTCCTGATTGTGTCCAGTGCAGGAATCTGTGGAATTGTCATGTTTGCTTATTACTTCAACTGTGATCCGCTGCAGTCTGGGAGGATTTCTGCCCCTGATCTGGTACTCAAGACACTCCAGAATAAATATTCCTACTGATGCAGGACTATGGCATGAACTGTTTATAGATGTGACTACGGTCAAATCCGCTGAAAGCTGAAGAGTAATTTATAGATTTTAAGCAGGACAAAAGGTTACTTTTCATTGTTTGGTGACTCAGGAATATGAGAAAACCATTCATTTGCAAAATGAACAATGAATTGATTTTATTTAATGAAGGACAACAGGAAGTCATTTTTCTAACACAGACATGTACTTTTCCTGTATTTCCCCCTCTCTCTCGTCGGATGAAGTATATGCCGTACTTTGTGTTGGACATATTCAGAAGTCACCCTGGCTTTCCAGGTCTTTTCCTCGCCTGTGCATACAGCGGGACTCTGAGGTATTTCAGACTTGGTTTCTAAACTTATGACAGGTTTCCCTCTAACATTGTGAGAAAAAGTGGCTCAACAATAGAATTTTCCATTTTCTGCTACTTTTTACTTACGCAGACATTTCAGAGGAAAATATTGTACTTTTCACTCCACCACATTTATTTGACAGCTATAGTTAGTAGAAACTTTTCAGGTTAAGATGAATCTGTTTTAACCTGTGATGTTTGAGATTCAAAGAGGGCCATTTAGTGATTGTGTGTATTCACAAACAAAAAAGAAAAAAATAAAGTCAGGAATATGAATACGAATTTATGAACAGAAAGTAGCTTTTCGTATTTCCTGCTCCGTTAATCATCTCACTGCGCCTCAGATTTATCCTGTGACCCTTCGGAGGGGCCTCACCCCTATTTTCAGAACCACTGGACTAAACTACCTGACCGTACTATATATAGAATATTTAAAACTAACAACTAAAACTACAACTGTAAAATGTTACTTATACATTAATGTAAAAATATAAACAAAAATCTACAAATGTCATATAAAATTTTTAACACATTTTTTGTGAGTACATGTACTTTTGATACTTTAAATACATTTTTCTGCAGATACTTCTGTATTTTTAATAAGATTTGTTATTCATTATTGAATAAAGGGCTTTTGCTTATAACAGAGTATATTTTTTTACATTGTTGTGTTAGTCCTTTGAATTTTTTAAAATAGCAGGATGCCACTACAGGGAACTATTTCTTGCCCATTAAAAATACAAGAAGAATTTTAAATTTTTTAATTATGGCGACCCCTAGTGGTAGGGCCAAAAATATTGTGGCAGGAGCCTGTGCATGTTGTCTTATTGGCTCTATATTTGGTACAGTCTCATAACTTTCTGCATTTACTTTTCTTTAGAACTTTAAAAGTAGTACTTTCTTTAGTTTCAGGATGGAAAAAAACAAAAAACAAAAAACAAAAACAACTTTAATGAGCATTGTGCCTGATGTCTAATGCCTAAACATAGCCAGTGCACTGCTGTGGTGGGACAACTGGTGACCACAAGTCTTTTTCACAGCACGGCCTCCACGAGTATCAACGCAATGGCTGCAGTAACGATGGAGGACCTGCTGCGGCCTCATCTGCTCCACATGACCCAGAAGAAACTGATCCTCATTTCCAGAGGGCTGTGTAGGCTCTCTGACTTTATCCACTTCATTCAGATGTGTTACTCTCGCATGTATTCTTAAAACCACCTTTGTTTTAAAACCAAAAGAATCACGATAGAAGGCAGAAAAGTGTCATATTACATTTCACATTTACTCAGTAGGAGATGATACCCCTTCCTGTTTATTTTTGTACCACGTTGGATGCAAAAGATAACATTTTGACAGTTCATTACTTTAGTATTAATTCTGCCTTTTCTCAAAGCCTTGCTGTATGGAGTTGGTTGCATCACAGTAGCTGCTCTCTCCTCCTTCCTGGACTGGGGAGTACTTCAGGTATATTAGCTAAATAATACCATATTGCATGATATTTAATGCATTGTGCAACCTCCAGTACTTTGTACAAATGTAGCTTTGAAAGAGCTTTAAGTAGAACACAATGTGCAGGCCTCATACAGACCATAGTGAAAGCAAGAACTCTTTGGCTAAGTTATTTAGTTTTCTGACCTCTGGGTTGATGATCAGTGGTTCAGGTTGAGCTCCAGTTTAAGATTTACTTTATATTGTGTCATAATGTCTCAGTGGAGTGTTAGGCTGAGTGTCCAGAACTGCTTGTGTCTTCTCTGTTCAGGGCTCTTTCACTGTCATGGGCGTGGTCAGCGGTCCATTACTGGGCGTATTCATTTTGGGTATGTTTGTCCCAGCAACAAACAGGCTGGTGAGTGAGTAGATCTGTCATGTGTTGTACCCCGTAGTTCTTTTATTATCCAGGAAAACCCAGAAATGTTCATTATGGAGCTTGCTTTAAATCCTTAAAGTAAAAGCCAGAAGCAAGGGGTGTGCTCTGTTTGACAAAAATAACTTGCCTAGAGAGAGATCATAAAATTTGTTAACAAAGATGTGCCACATCCCATTTGCCTCAAACTGCCTCTCGTCATCTGTGACAGCTTGTACTTGATCTTTCAGGGAGCGTTCCTGGGAATATTGGTGGGCTTCTGCGTCTCTCTGTGGTTGGCTGTTGGTTCAACTCTTTACCCGCCCAGTGAGGAGACCATGGGTGTCCTGCCCAGCTTCACAGGCGAGTGTGGACCCAGCAACATCACCCAGAGCAGCGGCCCTACCCAGGATCAACACTCCATCTCCACCCTGCTGCACCCCAATAACCAGGGGTCAGTGAGTCCAACAAGGCAACACAACTGCTTTTTCCCCATGTGGTTTGCATTGGTTAAAGATGGAGATCAGTATCAGTAATCACAATTTATTTGTGCTGAAACAAAGTCAAAGTGAGATAAAATAGATTAGAAATTCAGTCTGGATTGTGTAATTTATATATTGATGATGTCAGATTAAATAAAGAAAATAAGTCCTAACACAGGCGTAGATGCAAGTTAGAGCAATAAAACTGTCTTCTCCAAATCTAGGGGCGTGCATATCTTCTACTCCATGTCCTACCTCTACTTCGGTGCCATGGCGACAAGTTCGGTGGTGATAGCTGGGCTGATAGTGAGCTACGCAACAGGTAAGAAGATAAAAAACACTGAAGTCATAATTGAAAACCACTGACACACAATGGTACATTATTCAGAACCTGTTTTAATTGCCAGTATTTTAGATATCTCAACCAACATTCAAGGAAACCCAACACTGTTGCCATACAATAAAAACCTATAGAGTTCTGTGTATGATACTATACTACAAGAGCATGATTCAGCTCAGAAAGCTGAACAAGAACTGTTGTGTCTCTCCACACACAGGGCCAACAAAGGGGAATCATATTAAAGAGGGTCTGTTATGGTGGGATCTGAACAAAAAGCAAGTAGAGGTCCGATCAGGGCGCAGAGTAAGTACTACATCACAAGCCTATGACTTAGGTGCCCCTTGTTTTATTTGTGTAGATGCAGAACAGTAGGAGAACTGAAGTAGGAGAACAGGATGAAACAAACATCTCAATGAATGCAGGAGATTATCTGTATATTATCTTTGGCTAGTTAGGACTGGTAGGTTCACATTTTCTGCATGGGGGCTGCATTTTCCCCATTAAATATGGATTTCCACCAGCTACTCTTTCTGTCCAAACTGGAATATATCCATTTTGTAAATTGTACAGCAAAATGACTCTAACCCCTGTATTGTTATCAATAGATCATTTTGGAGCAGATTTGTATTGACACAGCATGTATGAATGTGAATGTGTTGGCTGACTGTGTTTGTATTAAAAGACTAGAGCAATGTCCAGGATGTGTCCATCCCTTCTGCACAATGCATGCTGGGATACACATGAGAGCCAGGTTTAAAAGCAGCATTTTGGTCTTTTTTGCAGGGTGACAAGACAGCAGATAAACCACAGCTTGTACCTCTGAGGGACCTGCATAAAGAAGATTCAAATGAAAAAGAGGAAGCACTAACAGATGTTGGGAATATTAAATCACCACTCAGAGTTTAGATGTTGGACAACTGAAGGTTTTTATCCCAAAATGCAGTGATGACATTTCCTGTCTTGTAGCCAAAATGTTTTTCAGTACTTGCCTTCTCTTTAAAGACTTTAAAGACTATTAAAAAAAAAAAATCTATTCATTAAAATGTGAATAAAGGTCTTTCTCATGTGCCAAGGAATGTATAGACTCTACTCAAATACACTCTGGTGTTATTTGAATTCCTTTAATCTTGGAAGACTCTTTCATCAGGACATTCATTCTGGTATGTCCCATATCTGGAGCAAAGCACACCTGTGCTTCAACTAGTGTTCATGGATATGTGACAGGCAGAGTCTGGGCTGTGTGTGCATTAACAGTATGTCAGCTCTTGTTTCCTTGTTCTTCACTCTGAGCTCAGGTCTTCTCATTATGTTCTCTAAAGCTTTCTCTTAAATGCAAAGCAGTTTGACTATGTTGATCATATATGACTCCTGTAAATGGGAGATCTCCCTGCCAGTTATGGCTTTCCACATAAATGTGAAGTGCAGAAGGAGTTGTAAAGATATCAGACGCATTTTCAGCCTGTTACGGCCACCACCGTTCTTGTGTGTGTTTGTGTGTGTGTTCTTGTGCCCTGTGTGTGTATGTGAATGGAAACAGGACTCCTCCCGGGTAAAAGGGCGGTAATTGGGGAGGAGCCACCCGGTGTCCAATCTCCTGCAAGCAGTTATCTCCTGCCGGCTACAAGAGACGTGGCAGCCTGGCAGTGGGTGGCTGGCATCTTTGGTGACCAGTCCTCGGCACAGGAGAGATCCACTTGTTGTGACAGATTTGTCAGAGTTCTGCTCTTTGTATCATTTTGGCAACCAGACTCGAAACTGAGCTAGGTTTAGACGGGGATTGATTTTCACATATACTTAGTTATATTGTTTGTTAGCTTCAATAGGCGTAGGGGTACTTTTTCCCTTTGTATTTTGGCTCTTGTTTTTTTTTTTTTTTTTTCATCTGAAACTGTAGGCCTCATTTAGGAGGATTTTATTTCCATTTTGTTTTGAGTGTGGTTTAGGCAAGCTCTTCCTTTTGACGAGTTCTCTTTAGTTATAATTAGTTAAGCTCTCATTTTTGGAGAGTTCCCTTTTGGTTTTGATTATTTTGTTTGTTTGAAAAGCACCCACCCGCTGTTTTCGTTGTCTTGGCCTTTTGCCTTTTGTACAAAAACAATTGAACACCACTTGGGTTTAAATAAATAACTACTTTTCAACCATTTACATCTGGTTGTTTTTTGTTACTCCCCTACCCCTAGCGAGCTGGGTTGTAACACAGCCACAGTAGGTCTTATAAAAGCTAACAAGTTCATAGTTCAATGCTCATATGCTCATCCAGCCCATACACAGCCAGCGTCTCTCGGCACATGTTGCACTAAGATAAGTGGTAGGCAGCACCCTCATTATAATGCTTCAACCCAATTCACCATAATCAGCAGCATTATATGCCAACAAACTCTACTGTATCCTAAAGTGGATGCACAGAAGCAAAGGAAGAGTTGAGATGAAAAACATCTCATCTTCTGTCGTAAATAGTTTATTACTATTACTTTGTGGATATGAAGCGCTCCCTTGAGCTTGATTACTGCTGCTCATATGTCTGCTCAGCCAATGATCGGCTCCAGTTTCAGTGGTGGAACACTGAAGCAACTTCTGAAATAAGAAATAACAAAATCTTCCTCCTGCAAATGAAAAGCCAAATTCATAAGCAATAAAACAAACCATGCAGTGTTCAACCTCCACTTGTGCTGCTGCTTCGCTATGATTTAGCATTTAACCCATAATTACCACTTATTGCCACAGCTGAAACACCTCTGTATTTTAAAGGAGGTTTTAGAGTACACTGAAAAGAAGAACATGTTGGATTTACTTAATTCAATCATGGACATTGGTTGCACACAGATGTTTTGCTTTGGCAGCAACTTAAAAAAATTAGTTAAATTAACACAAGTTAGTGTTCTTAAAATGTGATTGAAACATGCTTTGATAAAGTAATTTGAGCTCTTGGAACATTTTAATCCTTCACAATTTTATCACTTTATTCCAACAGTGTAATTTTTGTATCGCTCCAGGCTGTAGCAATGAATTGTACAGTGTAAAAAACCAAGGCAAGACTGTACATTTTCATGTTTTGCCACTAAAGCGGCAATCGGTTCTCCGTCGCTGGCTAGCTGCTCTCAAACACCAGAGTCCCCCTCTCAGTCCTGCAGCTAGCATTTGCAGCAAGCACTTTGTAAATGAGGACTACACTGAGGAGAAGGCTTTTAAATCAGGTGTCCTGGTGACTTGTAAAACAAAACCAGAAGCTGCTCCATCTGTGTTTGATTTTTCATCTTACAGAGTAGGGTCCACAGACCGCCCGACACAGTCCAGTGGCAGCAAAGAGGCGGCTGTGCGCCATTAGGCAAGAGCAGAACACCATGCCATTGTGGCAGAGCAGAGAGAGATAAGTTAGCAGGTGGAGATCGCTGGTGCTATGCACAACTGATCAAACTGTAGTCATACATTTAAGTCATTAAAACGGAAACTGACTGCAGTGGCTAGAGCATGCACTGTTCTGTGTGTGCGGTTTCTGTGCGGACGAAACCATCTATTAGTCAAAACCATTACATTGTCAGCCATAGAGCCGGCGCATTTACGCAGCACGGCTAAGACAAAAAAAAAAAAGCTTGCTATCTTCAATATGATTTGTCTTTTATTCCTGCTGACACTTCATTTTCTACAATAATAAACATCAAACAATGAATTCATTCATTCATTCATCTTCTATACCCCTTATATCCCCTTCGGGGTTGGGGGGGGGCTGGAGCCTATCCCAGCTGTCAACGGGCGAGAGGCGGGGTACACCCTGAGCCGGTCGCCAGCCGACTGCAGGGCAACACACACACAAGCATTCACTCTCACATTCACACCTAGGGGCAATTTAGAGTCACCAATTAACCTAATGAGCATGTTTTTGGTCTGTGGGAGGAAGCCGGAGTGCCCAGAGAGAACCCACACATGCACGGGAAGAACAAACTTCACACAGAAAGGCTCCCGCCTGACCCAGGGATCGAACCGGGAACCTTCTTGCTGTGAGGCATGCGCACTACCTGCACCTTTATTTTTCCCATACACATAAAAAAAACAGTAAAAAACTATTTTCAATCCATGTTAAATCTCTTGTGAAATTTGCAAATAGTTATAGACCCACTCAGTCTGCGATCAGTGCACACTGCCTCATCACCTCAACCACATTATCTGCAGCCACAGGATCCACATTTCCAATCTGCCATCCACGTAGTTGATTCCACACCATTCCTCAATGTTGGGGTGACAGGACGCTGCCAAGTACACAAAGTACCTGTAGTATCATGTGAAAAAAAACACAGGTGCACTTCCTCTGCATCATAGAGGGATGAGACAAGTAAGCTAAGGTTAGCTAGCTTACGCTCTTTTTAGCTAGTAAGTTAGTTCGTTTACTAATGTGGCGCTAGCAAGGTCACGCCACAATAATCCTACCGTTACCACACTGGTAGACTTACTGGTGTGACATTAGCCAGCCGGTTCACTAGCTAGTTAGTGTGTGGCATTACGCTACATGAGTTCGCTGTGGCATTATGGCGACACGAGTAAGCTATCTAGCCAGTGAGCTGGTTGGCTAATGACACACTAGCAGGTGGCACACAAGTAACTTAGCATGATTAACCTGCAATTTTGATGAGGACATTAGCCAGTGAACTATAATGCTGGCTAGGGCAGACTGTATTCTGGACATAATGATCTTTCAATCAGTCGAGCCTTTCCAGCTCAGCAACTAATGTTATCGTTAAATTACCTGCTATTAATAGGGCGCACCACGGTCTCAGCATGTGCGTCTTTCAATAAAAGCATGGCTACTTCCAACACTTTCCTCTCGCAGCAGAGCATCTGGTAGGTGCGGCATAAAGTGATGCAGGGTAGATCCCCCAGAAGATAGCCCACGTTCGCCTCCCAACAACAAATACTCTCTGTCGGGATGTGCATTTCCCTGCAGTTGCCACACCCACACCACGCTGTGTTGCCCACTCTCTCAGCACCTGCAGAAACCATCAGCTGCTCTTCCTCCAAAACAACTCTTGGCTGTGTTTGAGGTGTTCGTCTCCTCAGTGGCTAGAAGGCGTATGCCATCGGTGTGATAGCATCGCTTCGAAATTCTGCTCAATTTCGTCCTCTTCCATTCTTTCTTCGTACTGCCAAGCTAGCTACGTATCCAACCTGATCCAACCAACCAACCTTGCGACGTAGCTAATGACACAAGATCAACATGGCAGCGCACTATTGCTGAAGCAGCTGATCAGCACGAAATAAAAACTCTTCTAATTTTATGTAAAAGCACTTTCCATCTTAAAAAAATCACAGACGTATTCCGACACCCTTAATTCTGTGTAAAATAAATAAGAATCGGAGTGTTTCATGTCCTCTTTAAGTCTAATGAGGATTCCCTCAACTACATATGACCAGCAATTCATAAGGTGTGACATGGCTACCCAGATGTGGGGCAGGGTTAAACCAATAACTGATTGCAAAGGGCTAGATAAATGATAGCTATACTTGAAGTTAATATATTTAATAGTGCTGGAGTGTACTGTATTGAACATTTATCCAATATTTTGTTCCCATACATGACTGAGGCAAAATATTAGAAGCACTCAGAAACACAAAATAGTCCACTCAAGTACACCACACTAGCTAAACTAATTACATTAATCACCTGTCTGACAATATATAGCCTACAGCTAAAAGTTGAACCTATGGCAGAGTTTAGATTTCACAGATGTATTAATGAGGTGGCCAGTGTGTGCATGCATCTGCTGAGCAATTCATTAAAATCTGTAATGCATTATAATTACGGTAATTTTAAGAGCAAATACAATGTCCTGTTCTCACCACAAATACTTGAGCATACGATTCATCAGTTGACTCCAGGTGAAATGCGGACTTGATTTGTCTGTCTATCTGCAGCAAAACAGAAAAAAAAGGGGGGGGAGGCGAGGGAGAGGGCTAAGGGGACAGCTAACTTAATAGCAGAGGCTGCCAAATCTCACTAACGCTACAGTGCAGTTAACACACAATATAACTGAACGGTCAGTTGCCAAACCAATTCAAACAGAAGACCAAAGTATATTTGGAGCACCGCAGAGTTAGCTAGTTAAGGTGACGTTAATGGCTCCCGCTCAAAAACCAAATTCAAATGAAACATGGTGATAAAAAGGCGCAAGCAAATAAGCTCACGGCACTTAATTAACGTTAACATTACTTGGTGACTCTCAAGACATTTAACTACGTTTGTCTGAGATTTTGACAATATTCATTTAGAAAATCAAGACTTACTGACCGAAATAGAGGCGTACCATGTTGCCAGCCATTGGATTTGACTAGGATGGTTGCTTCCTCTACCAACAATGCAAAACGCACCAGACGAAATCACGTGAGATATCACGATAATTAACATCCCTACATTATTGACTCACTTCATTCCAACATGATCTGAACAAATTCATGTACCCTCTCTGCATATCATGTAGTTTCTACACTATACAGTTACACTTAACTTTAGAACATGAGGCAGTTGTGTTAAATACACACAAGATGCTTACATAAAGCCAAGAGATGGCCAGTCTCCTTTTTTCAGTGTACATGCTGTCATGACCAGGAATTTATGTTAAGTTATGTTTAGTTTTTGTCTTGTGTTTATGTTGCCTCGTGGCTTTTATTTTGACATTCCTCTCTCCTCTCGTTTCAGGTAACTTGCCCTTCCCTCCTGTGTCTCTGATTGTCTGCCCCGCCCTGATTATCTCCACCTGTTTCCCATTACCTTGTGTGTGCGTGTATATATAGTCTTTGTCTCCCTTTGTCTTGTGCCAGTTCGTCTAGTCTCATCGAGTCAGAGAACCACGCCAGTCCCATGCCATGCCTCTTGTGTTGTCAGGTTTTGTATTTCTTTGTTACTTTGTCTAGCCTTTGCCATCGTCTTGCCTTTAGTTACTTTGATACTTTGTGTAGCAGTCGCTATTGCCTTGCTTTAGTTATTTTGATACTTTGTTTGCCTTTGTCATAGCCTGAGTCGCTATCCTCGTTTGAGTGTTTTTGGTTCGTGTTTCTCCTCCCAGTGAGTGATTCCTTATTTTGTGATTTTCCTCGGTAGAGTGATTTTCTGTTACTACTTTGTCATTAAAGATTGTTTATTTGTACTTTGTCTCTGAGTCGTGCATTTGGGTTCACGTCCTAGTTCAGTTGTGACACATGCTTGATGCACAACTTTTATAACTGCAATAAATAAAACATACTCCACATTACAAGGTTTTTCTGTCTGTGACTACACTGTGTAATTGCTGTAAGAAAACAGCCAAATTCTGACAGTAACATTCTGTCCATAAAACAGTACTACACGGTAGAAAACAAAGCATTCTGGGCAATATTAATGGGCGGCTTGCCGTTTTTCATAAAATACTGTAATATACTGTAAATAATGTTGCATTCTGGGAGTGATGTAGAATGCATGGCAAAGAGGCCACACAAACACAGAACGCTAATGTATTTCTGGAGGGGAGGGACAGAACAGTCAAAGCCAGCGAACTTTCTTTGTGAGGATCATCCATCTTAATCCTGTACTGTATCAAGGAGATCACACGGTAAATTGAAATACATTTTAATCTGTCTGGTGATATTTACTTGTACTATCCGGTGAGGACTAGCCATTTGGACTTTTGTGGAGAAGCACAGGACTCCGGTGGTCGAGGGCGGCTGGCTTAACTATTAATAGAATTTCAAAAATCGCGATTTGAAAAGCTGCGACATGTAAGATATATGCAGCGCATCTCACCCAGGGCACACTTGTGTCGTGCAGGAGTGCATAAGGGTGACAGAGAGCGGCACATGTTGTAGCCAGAAGCGGTGTTCAGTTGCAGAGCGGGCAGTGAATAAGTACCATGGAGCCGAAAGCGGCCACAACTTTTCAAAATTCGACGCAGTCAGCACTCGCTCCTGTCTATGTAATATGGCGAAGGCAACAAACACAAAATACAGTTTATCTAAAAGCTAATGAATGCATAGTATCAACGTCCTCCACAGCAGCAGCAGATAACGTTAGCTTGTCTGCACCTAGCACATAAACAGTGTAACTTAATACCTAAACGTTCCGCTAAATTAAAGTGAGTCGTTGACAACTTCTTCGACATCCTCAGGAGATTAAGTAGCTAGTTGGATAAGATGTTATTGGAGATAATTGGCATTTTTACTGTGATAACTGACTTGGTTAGCTTAGCAAATTTGCCACAGCACTAAGTAACTGGCTGCGTCTGAAACTCCTACCAACATGATTGAACACGCTTTATCAGTACATCTGAAACCTTAATGTAAAATCACTACTCGTGAATTGCAGGTTGTAAATGAGGAATTATTCCAGTATTAAAGTACAGTTGTGCTAACAACAGCAACAACAACAACATAAGAGGAAGAAAAATCACATTTTTCCCCCTGACTTCAACGCAGCTTGCCCTCATGTCTGGCAACAGACCGTTAAGACGGTTTGAGAGGGGAGAGAGATAGATTTTATTTTATGTTGTGTAAAATGCTCTCAATAAATAACAATATATGTAAGGGATAATGTAGAGCGAGCCCGTCACTATAGGGAAATAAACCCTGACAGGCTTGCTCTACATTATCCCGCGTATTACACAGATACTTACTAAAGAAATCAAAAGTTTGACATAAAATTCTGGTTTAAATATGATTTTATTGATTTAGAAAAGATTGTATTGCTTCCGCTTGAAAAAATAGTCCATTCGTTTCTATGGTTAGAACTGCGTCCATAGCAACGGCTACTCCGTGGTGAAGATGTGCCCACTTAGCATTATAATGGCCATACCGTGTTCCGTTTTAGTATTTACTTCATGTTTGTCTTCTTCAATTTTGTCAATTTCCTTGTCGTCCAGCTCCTTGTGTCTTTTCACCTCTCCTTCTCTGCACTGTTTTCCTCTCCTTTCCTTTTCCTCACTGGGGACTGGTCAGCCATTAACCATGAATCCAGAGTTTCGTTCTCTCTAAATGTATTAAAATTGATAGGGAAAAATATTCCTTTTTCCCTCATGGAGCAACAGAAAAGCACTGGTTTCTTGATGCAGGGTGTAGGACGTGATCCACCACAGTCAATCAGAAGCATCCATAGCAATGGTCTGCTATTCATAGCAACAGTTTGCTATACAGAAATAACAGACAATCAGGATCGAGCATTTGACAATGCCGTGTAATAATCCAAAATAATGCCAATATTGAAATGGGTTGAAAAATAAGGGTATTATGTCACAGTATCAGATTTGTGTTCACATTAGACTGCTGTATGGTCTGTGGTTTTAAATGAAATCACACACCAAATCTAAAAATTAGTCAGAAAAATTGCACTTACATGTTTTCTCCAAATTGTCCAGCCCTAATCCTGACTTACACTGTTTTATGTGCTTTCAGGTAACTGTTTTATTTTGTACAGCCAGAGAGATATATGAGGTGTGTTCTCACTTAATCCGTATAAATACAGTCTATTTAGTATCTGTTTTATCATGGTTTATATGAATTGTTATGTGCTTTCAGGTTACTGTTTTCTACTGCAGCCAGAGAGATATGTGAGGTGTCTCCTCTATTTTTAAACTGGCTGGTTTTTCAGTCCCAGTTCATCCCTGCATACTATTATCTTTCTATCCTTACACAAACTGCGTCTGATAACATAAACTAGTGTGCAGCACTCTCATGCGGTCCTCTTAATTTGCCATGCTGTGACTGGACAGTGCTTTTTTATCATTATTTTGTAGGTGAGATCACTTTCTGAATAGTTCAAATAAGTTAGTCACACTGGTTTTTGTTTGTTCAGTTGGTTTGTGGCTAGAAGCACTATTTTACTTTTAGTTGAGGATTTTTTCCTTTTTTTCTGTGCATTTCCACATGAATGGGTAATATCAGTTGTAAACTAACTTTAGCAAAGCAAGTTAACTAACTTTAGCAGAGCAAGTTATACTAGATAGACAGATAGTTTGGAATCAATCAAGAACCAATAATGATAAATTAAGAATACGGAAAGTGACACTGACTTTGTGACCAACAATTTCTCTTTGGCTCTTTGGCTTCATCCTTTTTGTTTCATGGGCCTGTATCAGTCAGTGCTTATAATGCAGTAGGCAATCAGTCCACTTGATACTGTCCTGCCGAAGCCATTTTTAATCATCATTGATGCTATTTAGTCGCGATATGACACTATCAAAGTGTTCCCATGCCAGGTCTGTGCTACTGAATGTACCACTATATTGGCACACAAGAATTCATAGGAATATCCCAAACTCAGTTTTCAAAGGTGCCTTGCCTGACTGCAAAAGGACATTCCAAAATTTTGCAGCATTTAAATCCCATGCTTACAGACATCATAAAGTCAATCAACCAAGGTTATGTGGTGCAACTGAACTAACGTGTCGTGTTGACTTTTGCAGTGTCACTTGTGAGAACTTGACGAGTTTTTTCTCTCATTTGAAAATATATATTGGGGGGGGGGAATTGTTTCTTGTTCATTTAGACAATGTGAGAAGCAGTTTCGAGTGTTATCAACATTCACGTCACATGTCTAGAAAACACAGAAACAGTTCTGAAGATGGCCTGGTTAACCCTTTGTCAGGGCTTCAGTTGTAAAGCCAAGTACTTCGCATGACAGTAATTAAAGGGATGAACAGTCTGATATGGACCATAGTGCTTCCAGTGATGTAAGTGGTGAGCAATCGGATGTCTGTTCAGAAAATGCTGATGTGGTGGTTTTTGGAAAATTTAGCCCTGTTTTACCTTAAACTGCAAGCTAAGTTGTTGCTTCCATCTTCTGTTATTCAGGTAATTTTTGAAGATTTTCAAGAAATACATGATATCAGCCAGTCACGCTTACTTTTCAAACTGAAAGAAAAACTGGTTGCACTTGGGGTCCCAGAAGCTGACATTAGCACAGTAATTAATGTCCTAAAAACTGAAGATCTCTTGAGGGCTTGCAATACGGAGACACTGAAAACTGACCTGTTATGATTGTTATGATTTGTTGCATTTGCTTGTGTGTGTGTGTGTGTGTGTGTGTGTTCTACTCTGTCTGCCCTTGTTACAGGTTGCAGGTCAGGATGCATGATTGGCCGGTGCTACTACTTAAGGGGGGCGACGGCGGACCATCTCCCTCTCCTGCTTGTCCTTCCGCTTCCAAGAGAGGGCTGTGTCAGAGGGGGTTGCTGCCACTGTGGTCGGTGGCTGAGATGTGTGTTCATCATTTGTTATTGTTTATAATTGTAAATAATATTAGTAATAGTGAGGTGAGTCATCTAGTAGCTGTGTGTGGGGGGGGGGGACATTTATGTTCACCGGATTTTTCTCCTGTTTTTTGGTTAGGGAGGATTAGAGTTTTGTGATTTATTTTATTTTACCATGGACAGGTTAAGATCCAAAAAAATGGAAACCTTTTGTTTGTTATTTTGGCCATGCCCTCCCCGACGCCATTGCTACTTGGTTAAATAAATAAAACCTTGCTAGACTGCAGTGAAGTTGTGAACGGCCTTTCTTAGGAGCTGGGAGGAAGAGGGTAACCCTTTTGTGTTGTGTCCTGGTTCCCCTAGTCTGGGGCATAACAGACCAAAGAAGAAAAGATGTGTTCAAAAATACCTTTAATTATGTTGAGCCAGTGCCCGCATGATAAATATTGTGCCCATTTGCTTGGGACAGAATGAGGCAGGCAAAGAATGTTTTGTCAAAGACCTAAAAAATCTTGAGGTCAGTGGCATTGACTTGCCTGACGGAACAGTCTGCAAAGGAACCTTGTGCGCCATTGCAGGTGACAACCTAGGTTCACACAGCATTGGAGGCTTTGTTGAGAATTTCAGCAAGAGTCAGCATTTTTGCAGATATTGTGAAATTGACAGAAAAACATTTGAGAAAGATCCTCTTTCCAGAGGTACTAACCGGACCATACAGAGATCATGTTCAGAGCAATGATGGGGTTAGTGGAGGGGTCAAATTTGACTCTGTGTTCAATGAGCTGACTTACTTTCATGTATGTCAGCCAGGATTACCTCCCTGTCTTGGCCATGATCTTTTTGAAGGGATTGTGTCATCTGATCTGGCACCGTGCATAAAGCATCTTGTCAGAGTAGACAAACAGTTTACTTACCTTGAGTTAAATCAACGAATAAACCAGTTCTATTATCTTGGGAATACTGGCAACCCTGCTGCCAGTATTTTACTGTTAATCTACATGACAATCTTTTACAGTGTACATTCATGCTTAAAATCCCCGGCGTACCAGTAAACTGTGGATTTTCACAGACAGCTCATTACTCATGGGTTCAGGTCTGTTATTAGTGATAATGAATAGTGGAAGAAGTACACAGATCTAAGTTAAAGTACTAATACCATACTGTAAGACACTCTGTGACAATTGAAAATTCTGCGTTCAACCTGACTAAAGTATGCAAGTCTTATCAGCAAAATGTACGTAAAGTATCAAAAATGAAAGCACTCATTCTGCAGTCAAATGGTCCTTGTCAGTGTTTTCCTGTGATGTTTTTGGTTTAATATTACTATTGCATTAATATGCACGTTGCATTTTACTGCTGTCGATGTTTATGGTTGTAATCATTTTAGCTCCTTCATAGACTGGGTAGTTTAATCTACATATGCATCGGGTTTGAAAAGATCACGTTATTTAGCCAAAGAAGTCATCAAAGTGGGAGCTGCATGTTACACACCAGGCAGGAAGGGTGTGGAAAATAGTAATCTTTAAAGTAACCAGTAACTTTTTTATTCTCTTTATTTATTAACTAATTTTATCCATCCAGCTAGGAACTAAAGAAGTCAGACAAGTGTAGTGGACTAATACTTTGACTCTGAAATGTAGTGGAATGGAAATACTTAAGTATAAGTATCTCGATTTTGTACTTAAGTACAGTACTAGAATGTACTTTAATGTACTGTTACATTGCGCCACTGTGGAGGACCCAGTTTTATTAATTGTATTTTGTGTCATGAAGTTAGGACACAGATTCAGAGAGCAGCTTCAAGAGGTTTAACTTTATCTCTAAATTAATATCATATCTGATTATTGCTTCATGACTGCTTCTTCTTCACTCACATCTCAGTGTTATATAACTTTATTTTTGTTTTTTGTGAATCTCTAACTCTAATCTCTTATTTTCAATAAACACTTTGATATTTAAACTAAATATAACCAAAAACAGTGGGTACATCAAACTGAGAATAGCAGATGTAGAGTAACAGGAGAGACAGAGTATTATGTCTTATTACTGTAAA
>JBBMOE010000278.1:0-20479 GCA_037975065.1 Chaetodon trifasciatus
GGGGGCGTCACAGAGTGCAATACGACGTAGGGCTCAACTGGAACACAGACATGAAAAATGTTATTATTATTATTATTATTATTGTTGTTGTTGTTGTTGTTGTTGTTGTTATTATTATTATTACTTAGAAAATGAAGTGAATTTGATTTAGAATTATTCACTTTTAAAAGAAACTGAAACAAAAGTACGATTTCCGTGTGTGATTGTGTTTTGGAAGAAATGGCAACCCAGACCAGAAACCCCAACAGTGCAATGGTGTCCTCTGATTGGTCCATTTCAATTATACCCCACCCACTGGTTTTGATATCAGAACGGCCATGAAAAGGACATTTCCAGAAAAAATGCGAGAAAGCTAAAATCAGGACATTCATACACATTTAATTAGAACTTTGAGGTCCAGTTGGAAACGTACTTCTATTATTATGACAGTGTTAAGATTTGGAACATACTGAACTTTAATTTTCAGTCTGTAAATATTCATTTTCCAACAGGCATGTGACTCTTTTGAATGTTACTCTGAATGTCACGTTACTCCCACAGAAATGAAAAAATGACTTTCATTTTGATTGAATAATGTCTTTATAATATTGGCAGACCAAGACTTTCAGTTTTTAAAGTAAATTTGAGCTTATTTATGTGGAAAGTTGAAAATGACACTTTAAGCCTTCCTCAATCAACTGCCTCTAGGGTGTGAATTTTTCAGGGGATGGAAACATCAAACAGCTGTTGATGCACAACATGTATAACACTGACAGACAGAATGCATATTAGTAACATTAATAATAATGCTAGTTCTATCAGAGCTTATAGCAGTGGTATTTGACCAGCAGGTGGTGACAGAGAGCTGAGTTTGATGTGTTCAACAACAGTCATGAAGTGATCAGTCTGCTGTTAAAACTTCTCATGAAAATCAATTATTTCCTTTAAAAGAACATAAATTTCACTATAATGTGTTTTTATAGTTTTTTTTCAGAATAATTAGTTGAATGCAGACCTGCTGACTTAAATTAACAGAAGTTTTCAATGACCACAATTTAATCAGTTTAATCAATTCAAACCATACATCTATTGTACATAAACGGGCCAAATAATATTCTAGAATATTAAACATCCAGTAAGAAGCAGATTGTTAAAGAATGACTGTTATCTGACTGATCGTAAGTCTCATTTCCAAGTTAAACAGTAGCATCTTCAGATAAGTAATATTATTGCAAGCTTCCTTCTGTCAGTCAGTTGAGTCTGTTCTTCACTTTCTGTATATTCAGTCAGTGCTGATGATCAATACGTTCATCAATAACAGGATGATGTTACTGATGGATGTCACAGAGCACAAACTCACCTGACTTAGTCAGAACAGCCTGGTAGGCATTGTCAACGTGGTTTTGGCAGTATCTCTCCTTCTGGGCTCTCATTGCTGCAAGTTCTGAAGGATCTTTGTTCCAGTTCTTTGCGTACCTCAGACCAGGCTCAGTGTATCCGACATACTCCCCCACACTGCTGCTGAACCTGACATCCTCCACTTTGTTGAAATAGTAAGACGAGATGTACTCGATGTCCTTCAGGTCAGTGGAGTTAAACACACAGCGGTTCACTGTATATTCCAAAAATCCATCTGAAGAAGAAAAAAAACAAAGTCAGATTGCAGAGAAAGTAAATCTCAGATCAGTTGTACTCAGGCTGAATCAGTGTATTGAGGAGTGATCAGTGTATTGATCATACCTGCTGTGTAGAGGATGATGAAGTATAAACAGTATACAGTGTGTATTGATGATGATAAGATAGCATTAGATAGCCCTAATATAAGATTTCATTAATCCAACGACAGGGAAATTTACTTTTTACAACATCAAGAACAAAAAAAGCCAATAAAATAGGTCCAAAAAATCAGGGTATTGATGAGTGATCGGTGTACTGATCAGTGTATTGATGAGTGTATTGATGAGTGATCACTGTATTGATGAGTGTATTGGTGAGTGATTAGTGTATTAATGAGTGTATTGGTGAGTGATCAGTGTATTGATGAGTGTATTGATCGTACCTGCCGTGTAGAGGCTGATGAAGAGGAGGCAGAGGCTGAGGAAGGATGAAGCCATGATCTTCTGTTCACTCCACAAACACTGACACAGTCTGACTGAGAGCTGCTCTAAAAAGCAGAGGACATGGTCACATGACCGGATCATCACCTGTTACCAGGCAGAGGACTCAGCAGAGAGTCTGCTGCTGGAGCATAAATCCACACAGCAGCAGACGAGTTATCTGTAAAGTCTGCTCTAAGACTAGTTTTTCATTATTGATTCGAGTACTTTAAGGCTGAATCTCTGCAGATACTGAATCAGATCAGATTTTAGTGTATTTACATTAAACGACACAGCTGCCCAGTGAACACTGTACTACAACCTGAACATGTTGAGTCCAGGTAGAGAAAATATCTATTCAGAGAGTAGAAAAAGACATGAAATTAATGTGTATCTGAAACAATGAAACCACAGAATAAGGATCCTCTTCCCATCCCAGAAGAAAGGACAGGGAAGTAAGATGGTGTGAATGAGCTGATTTTTGCAAACTGCCTTCACTTTGCAGCTGTTAAACACTCAGCTCTTGATTGTAGCTGTTGTGCTTCATGCTGGACCGATTTCCTTTTTTTAGTGAGCATATTTTCATATGCAAGTGTCGCATATATTTTCATACATATAAATCCCTGCCTCCCCTCCCTTGTCACCTCAATGACAGCCTCAGCATGGCAGCATCCCTCCTAACAGCCACCCCTGGATCTCCCATTGACTGCTGACTGATAGGTGTTCTTCTGTTCATGGCCCATGAAGCTTGTTCTTTATTTGCTCTGCATCATGTGACCACATCTGAAGAGTGGAGGATTTTGCTTTATTAATTTGGGCAGTGGGCAGCTGTCATTACAATGTCATAAAAATATATTTGTCATTTTCTGGTACCAAGCTCGCGAGGCGGCAGCCATGTTTGATCTAAACATTTTTCAGTGGCTGTAAGAGCCTTCAGCAACAGTTTATGCTGCTTCCTAGTTAATCCAGACTGTGATCATCACTGAGGAGCAGCAAAATTGGATTGACAATTATGACCTTACCTAACAATTCAGACAATTCAATTCAGGCCCCAAAACACTTTTTTTTATCCTGACCTTTTTGTGCCGCTGTTGTCGCTGGGCGGTTACCTGCAATCATGGCTCACCTACACCTGCTCACAGTGCCAATCAGCTGCAGCTGCTGCCACAGGATAGAAATGCAGGTCTCCCCACCAGTCTTCAACATACTGTTGTACACTCTGATAGTGATGGTAAACTGAGGTCACGTTTACACTTAGGGAAAACTGTTGTGGAATGTGAAGGCCAAAAGCACTCAAATTCAGCTGTCCAATTGTTTCAGAAAAATCTTCTTGAGAGTGTCCTAATAAAGATCTGCAGGAGTCAGAAGTCTGAAGAGCAAAGTACTTTATTGTCGACAATAAAGGGGAACACGCACAGAAATGCACAGCATGCAGTCCTGATCAGCTCTGACTTACAGCGGTCTGCGCTCTGTCTTTTATACTGTTCACCACACAAAGAAGAGGCAGCTGCAGAGACACCTGCGTAGCCCCTGATAAGGATTCTCTACGAGATCAGTTGATTTCATAATTTCTTCACTTTTGCTGCGGTGTCACGCTCGGCACATCAGCTGTTACTACGATATCACTGTCAACAAGTCAGCTGCTGTCACAGATCACATCCTAACAATTCATTTCTGCAATATCAGGTTCATTCAATCAATTATCAGCTGCCATTGGTTAGAACATTTTCCCCAGTTATCACATATCTTCACATGTCTTATTTGAGAAATTATACTACAGTTTACAAACTTTATTATAGCACAGAATACATCTTACAAAGTATAAAAGCATACCACACACTACTGTTGCCTTTAAGTGCACTTTTGAGATTATATTAAATTATAGTGAGATTAAATATTAAACCATAGAGTGATTATGAGAACATTTAATCTATCAGTGGTTATAGCTAAACATTCAGATAGGGATTGTAAGAGAATACTTATTTAAAGACTTTGTTCAAACTGTAAGAGAGACATAAAGAGACACACTAAGAGAGACAAATACCAGTCTGGTTTTAGAGTGAACCACAGTACCGAGACAGCCCTTTTAAAGATTTTGAATGATATCAGGTGTAATGCGGACTCACAAAAACTCACAGTCCTGGTGCTACTGGATCTAAGTGCTGCCTTTGATACAGTAGATCACCACATTTTATTAGACAGACTCAGAAACCTGGTAGGCCTCTCTGGTACTGTTTTTAATTGGTTTTACTCCTATCTCACGGACCGCTGTTTCTACGTAAGTTTGGATACATGTTCCTCTGGGACCCGTGAAATGAAGTGTGGGGTGTCCCAAGGGTCAATTCTAGGTCCAGTACTTTTTAATCTTTACATGCTTCCCCTTGGGGATGTCATCAGGAGACATGGCATCAGCTTCCACAGCTACGCTGACGATACACAGCTTTACATTGCCGTGTCTCCTGATGACACAGGGCCTATTGATACCCTTTTAAACTGTATTTCAGACATTAAGTCATGGATGGCAGAGAACTTCCTACTGCTCAACCAGGATAAAACAGAGGTTTTAGTTATTGGTCCTGACGGCAAGAGAGAGACACTTTTAGCAAAACTACAAGGTTTTACACCCTCAGAATCTGTTAAGAACCTGGGCGTCATTTTCGACTCTGAGCTCAGTTTTATTCCTCATATTAAAAATGTAACAAAGATAGGTTTCTACCATCTTAAAAACATAGCCAGAGTCCGCCCGTTTCTCTCTCAGGCTAACACGGAGGTACTGATGCATGCTTTTATCTCCTGCCGTCTAGACTATTGTAATGCCCTGCTCTCTGGTCTTCCCAAAAAGAATATCTATACCTTACAATTACTTCAGAACTCAGCCCACGTGTGCTGACAAGGACCAGAGGGCGGGAGCACATTACACCGGTTTTAGAATCGCTGCATTGGCTCCCCGTGTGTTTCAGGATCGACTTTAAGGTGCTCTTATTAGTTTTTAAGTGTCTTAATGGTCTCGGGCCATCTTATTTATCTGACCTCCTTTTATCTTATCAGCCCTCGTGGATCCTGAGGTCCTCTTGCATCGGCCTTCTAATTTTTCCAAGGGTTCGGACCAAAACCCACGGGGAGGCGGCTTTCAGCCATTGTGGTCCGAAGCTTTGGAACAGCCTGCCAGAGGGCATCAGGACCGCAGAGACCGTTGATGTTTTTAAAAGGAGACTCAAGACTCACCTTTTTAGTTTGGCTTTTAATTGATTTCTTTTACTCTTTTGATTTAGATCTGTTTCATGCTACCGTTTGTTTTTAGCTTTTAAGTCATTTTATTCTATTTAATTTCAGGTCTCAGGTCTTTTATTTTTTATTTATTTATTTATTTATTTTTTGATCCTTTAGGTTTTAGGTCTCTTTATTCTATTGTCTTTTATGGTTCCAGGTCTTTTATTCCATTGTATTCTATGTCTTAGCTCCAGTGCTTCCTCATGGGGGGCCTCCACGCTGTAGGGTGTGACTGGTCTGCCCGCCGGGGCGTCGTCCTGGGGACCCCTCGGGCCCGGAGGGCTGGGGGGCGCTGCCCTGTAATGTGGTGTCCCCCCGGGCAATCTGGGTCGGGGGTCTCTGTTCCGGAGGTGCTCCCTGTGGCCGCGGGCTTTGACCCCTTGCAGTGTGGATGAGCTCCCCATAGGTGGTTTCTTTTCCTTTCATGGTTCCTCAGTGCCCTGCCATGTTTTTACAGCGACAGTTTCATTGGGGTGTGTGTGTGTGTGGGTGTCTGGGGGCGTGTTTGGGAATGGGCGTTGTACAGACTTTACTTGTTTTTATCTTTTGTCAAGCACCTTGAGTTGCATTCTATGTATGAAAGGTGCTATATAAATAAAGTTTGATTGAAAGCCACAGAGAGAAGCTGCTGTAGAGACACCTGCAAGGCCAGAGGAAACTGATAAGGGTGCTCTGTGACTCTGTGATTTCATGATCTCTCTGCTTCTCCCTCACTTCTCTGTAGTGTCATGTTTAAAGCAACAGCAGCACTCTAAGCACATGAACTATTATCACAATATCACATTATATCATCTTCACTCACAATATCATGCTCAACAAATCAGCTACTATCATCTACCATTGGTTACAGTGTTTTCTCTCAATTCTCTTTAAATCATCACATCTGCTGGAAAAATTATACTACAACTCCCACCTGGATTGTAGCGCAGCACTATGAGGATCACCTTCTTTGATTTCTCCAGTGCATTTAATACCATCCAGCCGCTGTGAGTGATGGGAATCTCCTGGATTACTGACTCCCTGACTCTCTGTCTCCTTTTCCCTTCACCTTGTACACCTCAGACTTCCAGTACAACTTTTCATCGTGCCACCTCCAGAAGTTTTTGGATGACTCAGCAGTGGTGGGTGTATAAAGGATGGACAAGAAGAGGAATACAGAGGAGTGAGGACGATTTTGTGGAATGGCCTGGCAGAAATCACCTGCTGCTTAACGTGGCCAAGACCAAGGAGATGGTTACTGATTTTAGAAGGACCAGGACGACCACACAACCACTGTGCATTCTGGGGGAGGATGTCACAGTGGTGAAGGATTACAAAGACCTCGGAGTGCACCTCGACAACAGACTGAACTGGAAAACCAACACCAACGCTTTTTGCAAGAAGGGGGTGAGCAGACTCTATTTCCTGAGGAGGCTCAGATCATTCAACACGTGAGGCAAGATGTTGGAGTTCTTCTACCAGTCTGTTGTTGTCAACTCACTCTTCCTTGCTGCAGTGTGCTGGGGGAGCAGCACCAGAGCCAGCAACACCAATAGACTGAACAAACTGGTCAGGAGGGCCGGCTCTGTTATTGGCTGCAAACTGGACATTGTTGAGGAGGTGGTGGAGAGGAGGACACTGGAAAGACTGTTATCCATCATGGAAAGACAGCGGAGCTCCTTCTACAATAGACTGCTCCAACTTCCACTGTCACAAGAACCGCTTCAGGAAATCATTCCTGCCATGAGCCATCACACTGTACAGCAACTTAAACAGTTAATCCACCAACCTCACAAACTCCAATATTTTAATTTACTTTTGAATCTTGCTTTATTATTTATCATGGTTAAATATGGTGGAAGCTTATTCCAATATGTTACTGCTCTATACATTGTAGTCCTCTTTAGTGCATTAGTTCTTTGTAGAGGCAGAGTAAAGTGATCACCAGAAGCATACCTGGTTGCATAGCCATGTTGAGTATTGATGGGTTTTAGATGTAATAACAATTTATTCGGTTTACCAATATGCCAGATGTTAAACAAAAATGTTACCAGGCTACACGCCAGCCTTTGGTCAACTTTTATCCAGGACAATGCTGCATGCATCCACTCAACACTACTCCTCCCAAAGCAGCGGAGAACGAGGCGTGCCTCCCTGTTCTGTGTGAGCTGGAGTTTATCTAAATCTTGCCTTGTAGCACTGGACCATATTGTTGGGCAGTAATCAAGACTGGATAGAACTAAAGATTGTAGTGCCAATTTTACTTTACAGATGAGCTCCTTTTCTGATCATTGAAATATTACTACTCATTTTAGATACAATTTTATTGATTTGTGAAGTAGGGATTGACCAATTATCTGCCTGGCTGATAATATCGGCCGATATTCGGCATTTTTTCGATAATCGGCATCGGCCATTTTTTCCACCGATAACCGATAAAATTAGTTAATGTATTTTAAAACGCGCTCCTTTGGCTCTGATTCAGCCGTCTCTCCACCTGAAGTCACCACTCTTGACTGTGTAACAATGTCCCGCCCACAGCCCTCACTGATTGGCTACATGGCACAAGTGAGTCAGTGACAGCCAATCAACACTGAAGCCTCTACTCACCGAGCAGACGACTGCTGTGGTGATCCAGCAGAGATAAGGAGACAGAGTCAGTCAAAGCTGCAATAAACCCTCTGTGATGAAGTTTTAAAAATACCACAACCTTATGATCAATTTCAGTGATAACATGCGAGCCCAGAGCTGACTTTTCACCAACATACTCGTCTGATCACATCAAGCATACGACTTTGCAAGATAAATAGTGTCACGCACCAAAAAAAAAAAAAAGATGTAACCAAGTGAACATGACCTGAAGCTCCTCACTTAATAAAAAAGAAGACATAACGACATGGCGGTAGGTGGACTACAGCAAGTATGAGGGAGGAAAACCTGCTGAATTCCACTGTTTGTCTCTGGAGATGAAACTGTTCACAACTTCAACAAGGCGTATTTCATGATGACCCACCGCTACGTTATAATTAACATTATAACCGCTTTATAGCTGGAGCCAGACGCACAGTAATGATATAGGCCCTTTGGGTTACCGTTACTTTGTGGGAATAATAAATCTCCTAACGTGTCTCAGCCCGTGGGGCGGCTCCTGGTTTATCAATAACCACAGCGGAGGTGATTATAGCCTATAGTTTAACAGTACTGCACGCTAACGTGTCCCTGTTTGTCTCCAGTCGCCTCCCTCAGCGCTCACGCTCTCTCCACACTTTGGTGCAGCAGCTGAACTGCTGGTGTTCAATGATGGTCTGTCTGCCTGCCGCTCGTAAAGTCCAGGATATGAGGGCCTTTCTTCGTGAAGTTTGCATGTTCTCCCCGTGCTTGCGTGGGTTCTCTCCGGGCACTCCAGCTTCCTCCCACAGACCAAAAATGCTCATTAGGTTAATTGGTTACTTTAAGATTGCCCTTAGGTGTGAGTGTGAGAGTGAGTGGTCGTCTGTCTCTACATATTGCCCTGCGATCGACTGGTGAGGTGGTCCAGAGTGGACCCCACCTCTCACCCGTGGACAGCTGGGGTAGGCTCCAGCCAGCCTGTTCTGAGATTCAGAATATGCCTTTATTTCTCTAAATATATAGAAATAAATATAATAATAAATAAGGAACTATATGTGAAAAACTCTGGGAACCCCTGAAAGTATAATATTTATTTACTCATTATGCTGTTTTATGTAAAAATTTAATCTGAAAAGTAACTAAAGCTATCAAATAAACGTAGTGAGCCAAGGTTCCTGCCACCCTCTTTATTGGTTTGCTCTTAATCATTAAGGGAAAGGGAAGGGAATCATTAATCCTCACTTTTGTTTTAGAAATAATTAAATTAAAGGCATTTCAATTAAGATTTTGTGTTTGTGTTATTTTACTAAAAGTTAAGGTCTTTTTTTCAGTGTACACAAAACAAACAGTATACTGTATTCACTCTGATCCCAGGTGTGTTACTCTAAATTTTGACACCCAAATTTTCATTTTTGCTGCAAACGAATATCGATTCTAAATATCGGCAATCAGTTTCACTTGATTATTAATAATCGGTATCGGCCCTGAAAAATCCATATCGGTCGATTTCTAATGTGAAGACCAGGACAGTGTTTCATCAATGATCACACCCAACAACTTGGTCTTTCTCACCTGCTCAATAGCAACACCATGCAAAACAAGACTTATTTCAGGATTGGATCTTAGCATATATCTAGAACCCATAATGATACTCTTTGTTTTAACAACATTCAACTTTAACCTGTTTTCAGTAACCCAGTTAGAGACCATCATCAACTCCTCTTGCAACAACTTATTAATACACACTACATTTTCTGCGGAGACATACATTGTAGTATCATCTGCACAGATCTCCATACATGTGCTTTTAAGTACATGTGGTAAAGCATTTACAAATATAGAATAGAGCGACGGACCTAGGCAACTCCCTTGGGGGACACCACATTGAGGGGTTAACATATCTGAAAGACTGCCATTAAACATTACACATTGCTGTCTATTCACCAAATAACTGTTCATAAGCTTGATAGCTTCTGCTTTGAAATTATATGCCACAAGTTTCTTAAGTAGTAATTCATGATCAATAATATCAAATGCAGCGCTAAAATCCAAAAGCACAGCACCAACCACAGACTTCCTATCAATATACTCAAACCAATTTTCAGTTAGCGATGTTAGCGCTGTGCTCATGGAATAGCCTACTTTATATGCATGTTGACTCTCAGAGTTGATTTTATTCTCTTCAAAATAACATTGAATTTGCTTGCATATTCTTTGCTCCATTAATTTGCTTAAAACTGGTAAAATACTCAAAGGCCTACTATTTGGACCTGCAAAAGGCTCCCTGCTGTTTTTTGTCAGCGGAGTAACTTTTGCAATCTTCCATGGCTGTGGATAAACACCATTTTCAATAATTTAATTGAAGATATGGCATATCGGCTCCTGAATAGACTTAACCGCCAGCCTCAGTAACCTACCATGTAAATTATCAACACCACATGGCTTGTCACTTTTAATGGAATGCAAAAGTTTTTCTACCACTTCCACTCTTATCCTCTTAAATTGAAAACTACATAGTTTATCCTTCATAATCTTATTCTTTACAATAGAATCTGACAGTCTACCAGCAACATCTATCATCTGATCTGTAATCAAATTTACTTTATTGATGAAAAAAATATTAAAGTAATTTGCAATATCCACTGGTTTAGTTATAAAAACACCCTCTACCTCTATGAACGAGGGCACTTTGCCTGTTTTATTCCTACCAACTGCTTCATTAAGTATTCTCCAAATTTTCTTGCAGTCATTTTTACATTCCACAAATTTGCATTGATAGTAATCTCTTCTCTTTTGTCTATTCATTTTAGTTATTTTATTCCTACGAGCTCTATACTCTTGCCAAGCAGCGCAGACTGCTTCAGCAAATCTCTCTCTTTTATACTCTTTTTTAGCTCATCATCCAGCCAGGGGGCTTTGATCTTCCTAACAGTATGCTTTTTCATTGGGGCATGTTTGTCACAAATATTTGAAAATAATTTTGCAAAAATTGACAATGCAGTGGGCGGCACGGTGGCGCAGCAGGTAGTGCGCGTGCCTCACAGCAAGAAGGTCACCGGTTCGATCCCCGGGTCAGGCGGGGCCTTTCTGTGTGAAGTTTGCATGTTCTTCCTGTGGGTTCTCTCCAGGTACTCCGGCTTCCTCCCACAGACCAAAAACATGCTCATTAGGTTAATTGGTGACTCTAAATTGTCCCTAGGTGTGAGTGTGAGCGTGAATGTGTGTATGTGTGTTGCCCTGCAGTCGGCTGGCGACCGGCTCAGGGTGTACCCCGCCCCAACCCCGAAAGGGATAATCGGGGTATAGAAGATGAATGAATGAATGAATGACAATGCAGACTCTGTATCATTACATTCAAGAACCAAATCCCAATTCACCTTTTTATGTCTTCAACAAAATTATCCTCAGAAAATCTTTTATACATTCTTCTATGAATAATTGTCAGGCCAGTTTTAGGCACCTTTGCTTTCCAAGTTGTAGCAATTAAATTATGATCACTAATACCTACAGATACAGAGATAGCTTTGGAACATTTTTCCAGGGCATTTGTAAAAACAATGATCATACATGTAGATGAATATGAACAATTAATATGAATTCTTGTTGGTTGTTTCACTATCTGAGACAAGTTGCATACAGCGATTACATCACTCAACTTTCTTCTCAGTGAACAGTTAACAAACTAATCCACATTCATATCAGCAGCAAATAATAGGTCATAGTCAGAGTCTGTTACATTTTGCAACATTATACAAATATTATCTAAGTATTCAATACCAGAGTAAGGTGGCCTATAACAACAGCATGTTAAGATTGGCTTAATATATGGTAAATGTACTTGAAGCCATAGTGCATAGTGCCGTCCCTCCCCCACTTCCATCTCTATCCAGTCTAAATATGTTATATCCCTGTATAGCTAACTCTGAATCTTGTATGTTTTTATCTATGTGTGTTTCTGTGATGGCTATCACATGAATATTATTTTCATGCAAAATTGAACACAACTCAGTAACCTTATTCCTTAAACTACATATATTCAAATGTGCAATTCTCAACCCTTTTTTGGTAATATACATATACAAAATGAAAATTCAAGTAAAAAACTACTGTAAAAAAAATAAAAACAAAGTAAAGCTCAAATTAAAATCCAGGAAAATCAATGAGTGATAATACTTGCATCGTCTTATTCAT
The DNA here is from genome assembly GCA_037975065.1 of Chaetodon trifasciatus. Classification (NCBI taxonomy): domain Eukaryota; kingdom Metazoa; phylum Chordata; class Actinopteri; order Chaetodontiformes; family Chaetodontidae; genus Chaetodon; species Chaetodon trifasciatus. The sequence continues at coordinate 12,126 of JBBMOE010000278.1, forward strand.
ACTTGCTCAGTTCATCCAGCTTCCTGACCACTATGACTTTAGCTTGTTCCTGGGAATGTTCATTCAATTTAATAAATACCTTGCAATTTGCAGTCCAAGTTCCCTGGATCTTGTTTTTCTTCTTAAGGAATCTTGCTTCCCTTGCAATCTCACCGTTCTTTTGTGACAGGTGCTCATTCAGGTATACCTTCGTTCCCTTCAGGTTTTTTCCCTGGCGCAACAGGTCCATCTTGCATCTTATGCTTTCTGCTGAAAAACCTCATGATGACAGCTGGATTGTCATTCACTCGTCTGGATTGTCCTTCCTCAGCCTTTTGCCTCTTTCATGACAGGGGATGACAAGCCTCAATGTTATTTCTGTCAATGCTAATGATCTTAGAGTGGAGGAATGCCACCACCTCCTCCTCCACTGTGAGTCTCTCCTCCTCACTGGTCTCCATATCATGTCCGAGGGCCTTGGCAGCAGCCTTGGCATAGGTCTTTGGTTTAATGTCCAATCCTGAGACTATGATGCCATTAAGTCTAGAATACTGTTCCAGCTCATCAACCCTATTTTCCAGTGTCTCAATCCTGTTCCTTTGCTCTGCATTCAGTGTTTTCAGTTGCGCCATCTCCTTCACCAGGCTATTTATGACCTGTTGTTGGTTGGATATTTTGTCTGTGGCACTTGAGAGCATACTAATAGCCTCCTTCATTTCATTTACCTCCGCCTGCAGTTGTTTCAATGCCATTGTGGCAAACTATTCACTGCATACAGCAGGCTTAAGAAGCAAGCTAACCTGATGTTGGATTGCTGAAAGGGCCAGAACCTGGCTGGAGTGGAGGTAGCTTGGCTGGAAAGCTGGGCTCCTCCAGAGGCCTGGGCCTGGCCAGCAGGCCTGCTGCAAACACTGCTTGCTTCCAATTCAATCACAAATTCCACTTCTTGTCAAAAATGTTGAGAAGAGTATCAGCATAAAGTACCACTAAACTACTAGTATTCTTTTAGTTGAACAACTACAAAGGGTTACTTAGATTTTTCATAGATTAGTTCACAGTTTTACAGGAGCTCTCTCTTCACCTGCTGGTCACCTGATCAGACCTGATAACTGAAGTCAGCGCTGCTCTTTTACACTGGGTTACACCATCTGTTGTTCACAAACATCGCAATGCCTCCACCTTTCTTCTCTGTTCCTCTCCTGTCCACTCTCAGTAGTTGAAATCCATTCAAAACAACATGCTGGTTCATTTAGCCAACTTTCAGTGAAGCATATGAGACTACACTCCCAGTACCCTCTCTGCAGTCTGGTGAGTGCCCTTCGCTCTTCCTTCTTATTTGGGAGAGATGGTATGGATGGTTTGTACCATCTTTTCTTGTCATGGCACTTCGCCCCAGCCCTGTCCCCTTCTCCTTCTCCTTACTTTCATGGGGATCTCCAGTCTTTCCACTGGGAGTACCGTCATTTTGCATAGTGCTAACAGCTGTTCCCGGGCATACACAATGGAAAAGTGGCTAAGGGATCTCCCAATGTTGTTTTAAATAGTACAGAAAAGAGTAAAAAGGAAAACACTAGTTTCACCAGTTGTACATCCATAAGTGTGCAGGACTGACCAAGAGGGACAGATTAAACATGAGAAATGCACAAAAAAAAACATTACAACAAAGAAAGACAGTTGGAGCTGCTTTAACAAGCTGCCACTCGTGTGGCGCCATCTTGAATGAGAAGCACAAGATGCTCCACTCTCAGTACTCCCTCTGCAGTCTGGTTAGCGCTGTTAGCTAAAGGCTAAGCAGCTAGCGAGAAAGTGGAGATATGAGCCTTCGGTACCTTCGGTGATCATGGGAAATGCGAACTCACTACCGAACAAAATCAATGAACTGGCTGCGCTGGTGAAAAATGTCAAGACCTCCAGGGAGTGCAGTTTGCTGTGCTTTTCTGAAATGCGGCTCATGATAAACATCCCAGATGCTAACGTGGAGCTACCCAGCTTCAGCACAGTCAGGGCAGACAGAGACACAAAAGCCTGCGGGAAGAGAAAAGGAGGAGGACTTGCTATATACATCAACACAAGGTGGTGTAATCCTGGGCATGTAAGCACCAAAATCTCCATCTGCTGCAGGGTCATCGAACCTATGCCTGTAAGATTGCGTTCTTATTATTTGCACAGAGAGTTTTGACACGACATTGTTGTTATTGTTTACATCCCTCCATGGGCTGACGCGGAGGTAGCGTGTGACGTCATCCACTCCGCTGTTGCCACACTACAAACACAGCATCCTGAGGCCATTATGTTGATCTCTGGGGACTTTAATCACGCGACTCTGGACACAACGCTACCTGCTTTCTCAGTATGTGGACTGTAACACCAGGGGAAATAGGACTATTGACCTACTGTATGCAAACATAAAGGATGCATACAGCACCACCCCACTGCCTGCACTGGGGAAAGCAGACCACAACCTGATTCTGCTTCTGCCTCACTACAAACCAAGAGTGAGGAGGTTACCCACAACCACACGCTCATTCAGGAACTGGTTTCCTGAGGCAGAGGAGGCTTTGAGAGATTGCTTTGCAACTACAGACTGGGATGTACTGCAGGGTCACACGGCGAGGACAATGAAGGAGCTGTGAACTGCATGACTGACTACACCAACTTCTGTATGGACGTTGTTGTTCCCTTAAGGACTGTACGCTGCTATGCTAACAACAAGCCCTGGATCAAAAGTGACATCAAGGGCCTTCTAAACCAGAAGGAGGCGAAGGAGCAATATGGAAGGAAGCTGGAGCAGAAGTTGCAGAACAACAGCATGAAGGAGGTGTGGGACGGGATGAAGATCATCACTGGCTGCAGCTCAAAGTGGGGTGCCACCATTGAAGGAGATGTGGAGAGTGGGAACCAGCTGAACAACTTCTTCAACAGGTTTTTGACCACCCAAACTCATTCGCACCTCAGAGTACTGCAGTCCCCTCCCCAACCTCTGCTCTCCCTCTCGACACCAGTACAGAAGAGACCATCCCCCCACCCGATATCACAGCAGCCCAGGTGTGCGGAGAGCTTAGGGGGCTTCATCCCAGCAAGGCAGTGGGTCCAGTTGGAGTATCCTCTCGACTGCAGAAGGTCTGCACGTTGGAGCTGGGAGACCCCCTACAGCGCATCTTCAACCTGAGCCTGGAGCAGGGGTGGGTCCCTCAGCTGTGGAAAACATCCTGCATCATGCCAGTCTCAAAGAGACCAAGACCTGAGGAGCTGAATGACTTCAGGCCAGTCGCCCTGACATCACACTTGATGAAGACCATGGAGCGGCTGCTGCTGCACCACCTGTGGTCACAGGTGCGCCATGCCCTTGACCCTCTGCAGTTTGCTTACCAGGAGAAGGTGAGAGTGGAGGACGTCATTATCTACTTGCTATACTGATCCCTCTCTCACTTGGACAGGGGCAGCGGCGCGGTGAGGATTACATTTTTGGACTTCTCCAGCACCTTCAACACCATCCAGCCTCTGCTCAGAGCTCAGTATGTGAGACTGGGGGACTGCAGGTCTGACACCGTGGTTTGTAGCACAGGAGCACTGCAGGGGACCGTGCTCTCTCCAGTCCTGTTCACCCTGTACACATTGGAACTTCCAATTCCAGAGCCCTGCCATGTGCAAAAGTTCGCAGACAACACTGCTATCGTGGGCTGTATCAGGAGTGGACAGGAGGAGGGGTACAGGACACTGATCTAGGACTTTGTCACATGGTGCAACTCCAACCACCTACACCTCAATACCACCAAGACCAGGGAGATGGTGGTGGACTTCAGGAGGCCCAGGCCTCATCCGGAGCCTGTGACAATCAAAGGGGACTGTGTGGAGTTTGTACAGACCGACAAATACCCGGGAGTGCAGCTGAATGATAAAATGGACTGGACTACCAACACAGATGCTCTGTGCAGGAGAGGACAGAGCCGACTGTACTTCCTCAGAAGGCTGGCGTCCTTCAACATCTGCAAAAAGATGCTGCAGATGTTCTACCAGACTGTGGTAGCAAGTGCCCTCTTCTACGCAGCAGTGTGCTGGGACGGCAGCATCAAAAAGAGACTTTAGACTTTAAACTTTAGACTGCTTCTTTATTGATCCCAATTTGGGAAATTGTTTTGTTGCAGTAGCAAACATACAGACAACACAAAATGTATACAAGAATTGTTTAAACAGTAACAAATAGTAGCAAAAAATATAGACAGGAAAAATACAATATAACTAAAAATACAAACAGATATTTATATCAAAAAATGTGTGCATTTTCGGGTGATAAATAAATGTAAAAAATAAGCAGAATGTGCAATATTGCAGTACTGCAGATAATACTTAAGAGGAGCAGTACTTAGCAAGGAAGTCAGTTTCTAGTTAGCTGCTTTATTCTGAAATTCTGAGTGTGTAAAATGGAATTTTTGTTGTTTTGGTTCTGGTTGTTTCAATAATTTAAGGGTTGAATTCCATTTCATCTCAAATCATTTTTGTTTACATTTAGTTATGTTTAATGGTAATGGTTGTATTTTTACTGTATTATGTTTGAAGTCCGAAATGTAAATTCTTGGACCCTGCAGTGAGGACTAATGGGGATCTGTAATAAATAAATAAATAAATAAAGTTTCCCTGTACTCCACTCTCTTCACCTTCACCAAGTATGTCAACTGCCCCACCATCAGCCCTCCCTGAGCTAGCCCATTCTGACCACAATCTGGTTTATCTGCTCCCTGCATACATACCTCTGGTGAATAAACAACCACTAACGATCAGGTATGTGAGAAGATGCTCAGAGGGGTCCAGTATGACACTGAGGGACTGCTTTGACCCCACTGACTGAGATATGTTGTGCAGTCCACATGGGGAGGACATCGGCAGTTTGACAACGTGGATTACTGGACTTCTGTGTGGAAAACACTGAGTCTACCAGGAAGGCCCAGTGTTTCCCAAACAGCAAACCCTGGGTGTCCCCAGAACTGAGAGCCTTACTGAACAAAGAGAAGAGGGTCTTTAGATCAGAAGACAAAGATGAGCTGAGGAGGTGCAGAGGAAGCTGAAAAGGGAGATAAGGAGTGGGAATGGGCAAATGAACTGAACCTCATTTTCAACAGATTTGATTCTACATCTGTTCCTCCCCTCACTCACAAGAGTCCAGACCTGACAGTGTTACTTCTCCACTCAATGCTCCTGTGTTCACATTCCTACCGTTTATACTACTGTGTGATCACTATTACACCCATGCAATATCTATACAATATTATGTCTTTTCTGCATACTGAGCCAGTATTTATATATTTTCCTACTGTGTTACATATAAAACACTGTATTTTATCATCCATATTTTACCATGTGGAATTTTTAAATTTAACAGTAAAATCGTTTTCTATACTCCTTCTGTATAAATGTTTTCATATATAATTGATTTTTTTCTATTTTTTATTACCTTCCTGCTACTGTTGTTTGCTGCCTATTACACCTTAATTTCCCCAGCAGGGGATTCATGAAGTCATTTCATATTTTATCTTAAAATAAATTTGCATATCAAATATAGAAAAACTGTCCATGAGATAATCAAATATCATAAATTTAAAGAATATGGAGTCCGTCAAGTCTTTGTGTGATGGGACCAGGTTTTCAAAGAGGGAGGAAAGGAAAGACTTACGAAAGACTTGTTGGGCTTAGCCTACAATCACAAATGCAGACCAGAAGTCAGGATAACAAAGAAAAGGTAATTTACTTAAACAAATTCTTTTGAACAATAAGTGCACACTAAAGGAGTGGAGAAAAAATAACAAAAGAACACAACTGGATGAGTTGAGACAAAGCAAACACTGGACGTGGCTGGTACGCACTGAAAGAAAAAGAGCACATGTGAGTGGCAGTCCAAAAACAAAATCCAACATCAGATGTACACATGAGGAAACGACTGGCAAAATAGTCTCAGCAATACTCACACAGGCAAACACTCAATAGCTACAGGAGAGGTCAGGACGAACTGGCAACCAGCAGTACAGAGAGCCAGCCTTAAATACTGCTCGTCTAATCGAGTTGGCTGAGTGTCGGAGACCACGTCCAGCCTCAGACAGACAGGTAAATAACACTGGGGGGGGGGGGGGGGATACTAGGGACAGACAGGTTAGCTTATCCTGACAAGACTTTAGCAAAGAGAGACCCTGAATTGCTGAAGAGTTAAAAAACATATATTTTCTCTTAAAAAAATAAACTAGAAACCATTTTGAGTCTCACACCTTTAAATGTGGAAACCTACAAGAAATACAAAATAAATGCACGTAATCATCAAAGATGAATCACTAAAGGAACCTTAAAAACATTTTACTGACAAATTAGATGTTAACGTCATAAAGTCAATTTCTCATCAATTGTTCTATCAAAAGAAAAAAAAAGCTCCAGCAGTATTACCTGCTCAGGTGTTAGGAAGGGATGGTACTTGAGAGAAACAGCTGATTGGTTTAATGAGTTTTTTGTGAATATTCTCTCTGGCATCAGACATCACAGACTCTGTGATGAGAGCCCATGTAGTTTAATTAAAGGTCAGTTTCCTTCACTCTGGAGTTTTGAGCCATTTAGTACTGAAGAAGTGATTAGGAGCAGCTTCATTAAGGGAATTATTGATTATATTATTGTTCTTTTAACAAATACTTTTTGCTTATCTTTTCAATCTGGTGTTATCCCACATGAATTTAAAATTGCCAGAGTCATAGTACTTTACAAATTAGGTGATCCTAATAACTTTGGTAATTATTGTCCAATATCTGTATCACCGTTTTTCAGAAACTTGTGAAAACAAGAATCTGAAAGCACTGAGTTGAGAGTCACACAGTATGGAGGCAGACATCTTCATGATCAGCAGATCTTTGCTTTCATATGATATCAGGCTTGTGTGGTTTGTGTGACATGGTGAAATCAGCAGATGCACTAAAGTTGACATATGCTATTTTCATGTTTTTGTTACATGCCCATTTAATTTTAACAACTTTAGCCCGACAACACTTGGATAAAATGGTTGTTTGGTCAACGGCTCCTCGTTTTGGTTCAAGTTCTTCTGTGTCATCATGTTCTACTAGTTGTGCAGCTTCAGTTTCGGAACTTTCAATGTCTGTCCCATCCATCTTCACCATAACGTAACACCAGAGCACTACAGTTTACCCTCACCACGCCTGTTTAGAAGCGCAACATTGAAAATGGTGGGTCTGAAACAGTGTTGTGCAGTGCAGGCATTGTGTTGGCGGTATATTAAAAATTCATATCATAACAAAAATATACACCGGTATTCAGTGTGAACCGGTGTACTGCCCAGCCCTATGAGAGTCTGAACTGTTGAGCAGCTGATATAGTACATCAAACAAGAAAAGAAAAAAATTCCACTTTCAAAATGACAGCAGTTAGTCTCCTTGAAAAAAGAAGAGCTGATGCAGCAGAGAGCTAAACATGACCCTGACCCAACATTTTTACAAACGGGGTTGTACTATTATCATTGATATGGCAGTTTAAGTCAGTTTTACAAAGACAAACATTAATAATCAATGGCAGGAAAAACCTCTGTCACACAGATGAGACTTTGTCACTTTATTTACATTGATTTTTAAAAACACAAAAACAGCTTTCATGTGAGAATATGTTTATAAAATGATACAATCTGTCCACTTGACCACGATGTAAAAGGTTGTCATTATGTTTAAAATGTGAATGTCTGACAGAGTCATATCAGAGGAGGATTTATGGAACGGTGGTTTGTAATGTGTGTTAGCACTGATTCATTAAGGTAAATTTTATCTACATGAAGCAAACAGAAACAAGACAAAGCTTCAGGAACCAGCAGCTCCTCAGACCTCCGTACATGAAAACTGATGACATCATCAGCCCGACCAATCAGCTGCACTCGTTTCCTTTGATGAGGAAGAAGGTTCCGGCAGCCACACCGAGCAGACCAACAGTCAGACCAAGACCACAAAACACCGCAGGTCCAACACTGGGCTGCTTCACGTCCACGTCTGGAGACAGAAAGCAGAAACGGATCACTGACCCTCGTCAGCTGTGTTTTGGTCAGTAATTCAGCTGTTTGTCTGCAGTTTGTGTCAATTTAAATAAAGTTTTCTCACCCCAGATTCTGGTCAGTGGTTGGTCCAGGGCCAGATGTTCCACTGTACAGCTGTACATGTCTCCCAGCTGTGGGGTGAAGTCCAGTCTGGACACCTGGTGGAAGGAACCGTCTTTGTTGGGGTAGGGGACATTGATGCTGGTTCCTTCGGTCACGTTCTGTCCGTTCTTTGTCCAGTAGACCTTCACAGGAGCAGGATAGAAACCGGTCACATGACAGAGGAGGGTGTTCTTCTGTCCCAGCTCCACGT
>JBBMOE010000279.1:0-20167 GCA_037975065.1 Chaetodon trifasciatus
CACACACACACACACACACACACACACACACACACACACACACACACCTGTTCTTCTTTGCTGTTGATAATCATCAGGTCTGCACCTCTTTGCAGACAGTCATCTCTACTTTCTTTCCAGGATTTCTTGATGGATGAAATATAATAGACGCTGGAGTGGAAATACACCCATCCTTCTTGGAAATAGTGATCTGTTATGGATAACAGCAAAGAGTTAATACCTCAAAAATAAACAGAAAAAATTTGGACAAAAAGCCTGCTGTGAGCCACTGGGCCAATTATTAATTCATTTACTTTAATAGTGTTTGATTATAATCAGCTGATCAGTTGACCAAATTTAAGAAGTGATTGTGAATTGCTTTGCTAAGAAAGTTTAAAAAAAGGACATGATGAATGTAATAACTCCATGTCCTTATGTCTGCCTTAAATTAGTTAATTAATTAGTAGTTGAATTTAAAAATGAATTTTACATTAAACTTTGTCCTACTCAGTATCCACTTTCACCTGTACAATCTCATGCAATCCATTACAACTGTTATGCTACTTTTATGATGCCTACGTTAAGTATATGTTTTAACACTGAGATCATAGTTATTGGTTGTGTTGTACTGGACTGCATTATATTCAGAGGTGTTTCTATTATTCTGCAGCACCATCTCTCAATATAACATAATGCAGTACAACACCAGCTTTAACTATCACCTCAAAATTAAACATTTTCCATTTCATAATTTTTTAATTGAAAGACAACTCTTTAATGGATATTTAAAGCTTTAAAATGACTTGAATCAGATTTTCTGCATGGCCAAAACAAACAATCCAACCCACAAATCATCAGAAGATGATCAAAAATACATCAGGCTCGACAGATACATATATGAATCCAACAACATACACCCAATACCTCACAAGCTTTACATGCACACACACTCGAACTCAGGCACATTACGATATGGATGTTCTATTCAGTTTTGTTTTGGCAGAGGGGAAAAAACCCTGCTGAACTCTGAGTGCACTGGCTGTGCTGATGAGGTCTGGGAGGTTGGGTTGTTGCCCAAGATGGCACTGAATGTCTCTTTGAATGTAAGCTCTCATTAGAGTATGATGAGTTTCATCTTCATCCTCACCAAAGTTAATCAGTTCTCTCTTCAGCTCATCAATCTCTTCAGTCAGGTTTTTGCAGTTGGTCTCTGTATCTGGTATCTTACTGTCAGAACTGTCTGAAAGAGCAGAAACACTTCATTGAGAATTCATGTGTCCAGCAGTATATTAAAAGAACAACTTTGCCCACATGCTCTCAGACCCATTTGGGTTTGAGTGTCTTGCTCAAGGACACTTTGACTTGTGGACAGGAGAACAATGGGGAACAAACCAAAGACGCACATTTTTATGGACTATAAGCAAGTTCACGGGCTAAAAGTTGTAACTCAGGTTTTATTGTATTTTAATGACAGGAATATGAAGCATAGATGGAAAGTCCCATCCTGTAAATGTTTGCTTTCGAGTACTGTCATTATGCCTTGTGATTGTTACTAATTCTAAACTTCCCCAAAATCTTTCTGAATGTTAGCCACCCACAAATTCTGAGGCAATAATACACATGTAAGAGAAATGGCAATGCCATTACTGAATTGGACAAAAACTATGAGTGAGCCTGAAAGCACACACACAAAAGTATAATGAGGCATTGTTAAGTCATCATTGATCAAGTGATCTATACACATTGTTGGAAGCTCCTCAGAGAAATTGATTGTTGTATCTTAAAATTGCAATCATTCAGCTGTTGTGGTAAGCAGATCCATTTTCTGGTCTGACAATGATAGAGAATTATAAAAAAGTCTGAGGAAACATAAACTAGAGAAACAGTTTAAAATGACTCACAGAGAGCGAGGCGCAGGGAAATGTTGAGAGCAGCTTGGAGGATACACAAGAGTCCAAAGCTCACAGCTACCAGTCTGTGAAGTTTTCTGCCTGAGTGCGGAAATCAGACAGACAAACAAAATAAGTGTCCAGCAGCCTGTTCCAAGAAGCAGGTTTACAGAGTGATCTGTCAAATCCTGACCAAAATATCTGCAGAGATTATAAAACCCAAGGTTCACTAAATCACTAAATCAGTTGTCAGGAAAACAAGAAGATAGCACATAAATGGTCAACAGCGGAAAATGACTGAATAAACATCATATGAAAGATCAATAATATTTTCACATGTACAGTAGCTTTCGTAGTATGCATCTTAAAATGACATTTTTATCCTAGTTTTGTTAATGGCTGGGACTCAAAAAAACTGGCGGTTCTCTGTCTCACCAGGCACTGCAGCGGTCACTCCACCATCCCCGCCAGCACAGCTCCCCAGGGCATCACTCCTGGCTGATGCATCAGGTAGATTTGCATAGTCCATAGTGATCTCAGATTGCTCTTTGTGGACAAACTTGACCATATTTCACACACTGACTGGACAGCGACCGTGTTGATAGAGAACTGGTTGTCTAGGAATGCACTAATATGTCACTTCTTCTTTTACATGTTTCTCTGTACAAACAAAGCACCAAAGTTTTGGTCTTCCTCATTTCTCCTTTACTTGAACAAGTTCTCCACCCTAAAGCCCTTGACCTCTGCATCAGGTACAGTTAAACTGTACCTGATGCAAGTACAGAATCTGTGCAAATGGTAACAGTTTGCACAGATTCTTGGTTACCTGCAAAGAAGAAGATCTTCAAAAAGGTCTCTGATATCCTCTGTTTTACAACAAGGATTCAAAATCTCTGTATTCATAGTATTTGACAACAATCTATGTCCTTAATTTACATTTTTGCACTCAAGTGCTTGCATCATAATTCTGTAATATTATACAACTATCACACTCGAGCACATTACTGTATTACTCTCTAACAACTGTGAATAATTACAATATGTTTCAGTAAAAAGCATTAAACGAAAACAAGGCACTCGTGGCTTTATTCAAACATTTCACTGTGGTCATCAACAGGCTCTAAGCCATTAAAAAAATACTTTTTTAAAACAGTGGTGGTCTTTTTAAAAATCTAAAATCTGCCTGGAAACATTGGACAGTAAAGTGTAATGTAAAATACATGTTGCTTATCTCAATGTGACATCTTGGCCTTCGTGAAACATTTAGATCAAAATAGAACGAACAATGATTTTCCAGTCATGCAACCATGTCACAGCAGAATCATAACATGCTGAAGTGGGACAGCTCAAGGGGACGCCACAAGAAAATGAAATGACTTTTTTAAATGGTTATTTCAGATGGTAGTTATCAGTTGCGAAGCTGTTGTCAAAACTTTCAGGTCTTTTCTCACTTGAATGAGTGTTTTTCATTAGACATCAGGCTGCCGCGGTGTTAAAGGAAATGAAATCATAATGAATTTAAAGGATGTGAAACCATGAGAACGTCACATATCTAACAACATCACACTTCTCTCTGTCTCTCTCTCTCTCTGTCTCTCTCTCTCTCTCTCTCTCTCTCTGTATCTGTCTGTCTATATATCTGGTGGCAGATGTATAAAGTACAGTAAACAGGAAAAGCATGCTAACTCCATTTCCTACACATAAACTGACATCTAAAAAAAAAAAAAAAAACTGAATGTAACACACCTCACCTTCAGACAATGTGCACACAGTTTTTTTTTTCAGAGTGATGAGCATGATATATAATAATACAAACTTGTTTTTGACTGATTTCCAAAACCAAACTCCAGAGGATGACTGGTTGATGACTGTATGTTTTCTGTTTTCACAATGACTGCTTCAGTCCTTTTTGTGCTCTTTGTTCCCACTTCCCCAGTCCCCTGCATTGCCATTCTCCATTCATCCAGCAGATGCTCTCCAATTCTCCCACCTATCCCAATCACCTGACTCTCATATGCACCTGCTCTCTTGTTTATTTTCCCTTTTCTTTTTTTGTAAAACAAACATTCATTGGTACATAGTTCTCTAATAACTTGTCTGATTTGAACACAACATTTCCAACTTTCTTTCTGGGGATTTCTGACTTACTTTGCTGTCGTCTTTGTCATGGTTTGGGAGTTTTCCACGTGTCATGCATTCACTGAATGCATAAATGCGACAGTCTGAACACGATTCCCTCTTAAGTTTGTGTTTGTTTAATGTTATACAGTAGTTCATAATTAAAATGATCTATTATGAAGTTTTTCTCATGGTTTCTTCAGCAGCTGCAGATCTGTTTCATTTGTTTTTAAATGTTTTCATTCTTTTATTAAATCTTTATCATGTAAACTCCATATAGTAAGTTTCCAGTCTCCTAAGTTGACTGAAGCTCCTGAGAGAAAAGTAATTTCACTAAAGTTTGAAGAAACATTCTATCAGTGTGTGTTTTGGAACATTTTCTTTTTGGCCACTGTTTGATCACTTTCTCTTCATCATTATTTTTTATTTATTTATTTTTTTTGTATCAACTCTTGAAGACAAAATATACCAAAATTTCTGTTTTCTTGAGACGAAAGACCAAAAACCATGAGCATCCCAGGTGGTGACTTTTAGGAAGCTCATAGTGAAGATATAGTTGTCAGATCTAAGGTGAATGCTTATCATCTAAACGCTTCCCCTGGTTTCATGACTTTCACACTGATTAGACACTTAACTGTATTCTTGTTTCTTCACCATCAGATTCTTATTTGTGTGTCTGAACACCTTGCAAAATTCTCATGAACAAGCCTGTTTCAATGATTTTATTTCAGATTTCAACCACACAGCCATTCATGTGAAATAGATTTCAGTGTGTCGTGCTGTCCTGCTCCCACATAGTTGCTTCACATAATTTGTTCCTCTTTTTAGACCTCTTCTAAACATATTAACCAGGATATGATGTGAGTGTAGTAGCTAACTCTTGGCAAAGACACATACCAAAAGAGGGAACACACAGTTCACTGATCAGACTATTCTACAGAACTTATTAAAGCAACCACGGGGATGCAACAAATGGAGGTATCAGATTATATCAATGAGCAACCAAGACTTGGGCAGAAATGCGGTAGAGTTCAAACAGGTAATATCACTCATTTTATGGTAAACACACAACTGTACTCTCTTATTAAGTATTATAGCATGGCCCCACAACCCTGTCTCCTAGAAAAGACCTTTATATGTTACTAATATTTTAGTAATATATAAATCTAAAATAGAGTGATATTATTAATTTGCATGATTTTTGCAATGTTATGTAAGTGAAAGTTTTGTTTTACATGGGAGTTAAAGGACATATCCTGATCAAAGATAACTCCCTGATTCCTTATGGTGGTGCAGAAGCTCAGAGAAATGTCATCCAGAATAGCGATATCATTAGATAGTTAGTTAGATATAGGTATATAGTTTTCTGAACCCCCTGGATCAAGAGTAGGTTTTTAGAGATTTAATCACATCTACTTTAAAGGACTGTGGGACACAGCCTCTTGGTAAAGTCACATTGATCATATCTAGCAAAGAAGTGCCAGTTAAGGGTAAAACTTAGTAAAGCAGTCTAGTTGGGATGGGGTCTAAGAGGCAGGTTTTAGATAATTAATTTAGATGATGAAGTTGTTGAATTAGTTGGTGAAAGTTGATGTGAGAAAAGCAGTCTAAATATATTTCAGGATTAGCAGCTGTTACTAAGGGTTTGTTTGAAGGCAGGAGGTGATTAATTTCGGTCTTTCTGTATTTAAGACTATCTTGCCAGGCAAGAAGAAATTCTTCCATATTGGTGGAATGTCATTTCCTTTCAAGTTTGAGTGATGTTTGCTTGAATTTGCAGGTTTGGGGGGTATACCATAGATCTAATCTCCTTTATTTTATCATCTTCTGTTTAGAGTGCCAGTAGAATCAAGTGTTACGTGCAGTGAGTCTGCAGCACTATCATCAAGATCATTTTGGGAGGGACTAAAGTTAGCATAGAAGTCATCTCATATTGAGATATAACATTGACTTAAATGCTGAATTCTTGCCTCATAGCATATGGTCACGGCATGGTAATGGCATAATAGAAGTCAAAAGTTATTAAATGATGATGATTCTGTGAACTTCAATTTCAATGCCATATGTCTGAACAAGGTCAATGGTGTGGTTAAAACAATAAGTGGGTTTATGTTAACTGACAGAGGCCAATCATATCAAGTAAATAGATAATTATCAATGTCCATATGAGGCGGTACGGTGGCACAGCAGGTAGTGCGCGTGCCTCACAAGAAGGTTGCCAGTTCGATCCCCAGGTCAGGCGGGGGCCTTTCTGTGTGAAGTTTGCATGTTCTTCCCATGCATGCGTGGGTTCTCTCCGGGCACTCCGGCTTCCTCCCACAGACCAAAAACATGCTCATTAGGTTAATTGGTGACTCTAAATTGTCCCTAGGTGTGAATGTGAGTACCCCGCCTCTCGCCCGTTGACAGCTGGGATAGGCTCCAGCCCCCCCGCCCCCAACCCCGAAAGGGATAATCAGGGGTATAGAAGATGAATGAATGAATGAATGAATGAATGTCCATATGAAAATTAAAATCACCTACAACAATTACAGTGCTAGGCTCTGTTTGAAGGACTGAACTTGATAAAAACTCAGAATTCAGCTAAAAAGTCAGAATACAAACCAGGAGTGCAGTACACTATTACAAATAAAATTGGCTGTAGTATTTTCTAGGTTTGGTGTGAAAGACTAAGAACAAAGCTTTTGAATGACTTATAATTGAGTTTAGATTCAGTTGTGATTAAAAGGCTTGAGTCAAAAATAGCAGCAGCTCCCCCTCCTCGGCTGGTGTCTGGACAAACGTGAGACTAATGAGTAGCTTCATTTGGGCTAATACAGCTTTAGATGTTTTAGAGTTCACATTAAATTCTCCTATCTTGTTGTACTGTTGCAGTGGGGGTGCTAACTTTTATTCCGTTTTTATATATAGCTCCTCGTCTGTTTACTTTAGATTTTATTAATTTAAGTGGTCAAGGGGTTAATTGTCTCTACCAGAGCGTAAATGCTCCAATGGAAGTGCAAAGAAGGGTGTTGGACTGCAGCTCTGCCTCCTGGTCTCAACTCTGAGTTGTCGTGGTTTTGGTTCACTTATAATGAAAAGATTGGCATGAAACTTGAGATTTGAAGTTTCCATGCTCAGTGCCAGGACTTGAAAATGGAGCCCCAAATGGTGTTGATAAGGACAAAGTAACAATAGTGGAGTTTTTATTGAGAATATATTAACAAGAACCGAATTTTCACTGCAGGTCTGTTACATAACATTAAAGGTCAAGATGTACACATAAGAGACCAAAAACATGATCACAGGATACTGACACAATTTGTATTACTGAAACATTGCAACACAATGAACACATACCAATAGTGCAATGCCAGGATGGACATTTCACCATAAAGTAAGGTCCCAGTCATACAACATGGCAATTTTCTCAGACTTGTTGCGGCATAAATAGCTTTAGTAGAGAAATACAATAATAAAAATAAATGACATAACTTAATCTTTGTCAAGAGAGATTGGGAATTTGAGTTTGAAAATTTGCAAAGCAGCACAGGATATGGAATGGCAACCTTTAAAGCACATGAGTTTACAGCAGATGGGTAGAAAGAGGAGAATTAACCTTGCATTTACTGTGGTGCCATGTTGGAACAGGTGACATTAATTTTGAAGGGCATGTTTGTAGATAACTATACCACCAGGACAACATAGCTGTCATTGGCAGCAGCTGACAAAAAACATTAATTTAAAAATAATAAGTCTTAAGGCATGTTTTTTTGGCATTGTTAAATATCCATTTAATTTAATTGTAAACATACGTGCATTCAGTAGTGCACTCCTCTATCACATGTACAAATAATTATTACTTAACATATCATTAGCAAACTACTGTATATTGTGTGAGATTACAAGTTACAGTAGATAAAGCCTTGCAGACATGTCCACTGCATAAAAGCCAGCGTACACTAGTCTCAGAAGCTACTGACAGCTATAACCAGATTAAAATTATTGTCTCTGTCATTGTCTGTATTGGTTTTGGGAGTTAACCTGTGATTGCTTTGCTAAACTTTGAACCTTTATCTCATGTAAAAGTCAAACATGCTTGCTGTATTGCTGTGTTTTGGTTTTACCTCCAAATTAAGTGGTTTAGACACTCTTCCAAAACTACTTTGATTCAAAAAAAAGGTTCGGATGTGTACAAAACAAAAACAATGTGATATCTTGCTAGTCCTTTTTGACACATTCTCAATTGAAAACAGAACAAAGGAAATATATTCAATGTTTTACCTCATCAACTTCACTGATGTTTGCAAATATAGGTTCACTCTGAATGTGATGCCAGCAGCACATTTCAACAAGTTGGGATTAGGGCAACAAATGACTGGGAAAGGATTAGATCATAGGTTTTTAACAATGTCAGTCTATGTGTGTTGATTTTACAGAGAGAAGACTCTGTCAGCTGCTTTTCCTTAGCTTTGGCACACTGTGTATCATACAAGCCACTCTCAATGTTTCTCTGCGCCTTACTCGTGAGTATTGTTTCTTGGCATTGAGAAACTTCATATTTGCTAATGCAGTTGCATAGATGTCATCACAATACTGCACACAGCACATGCACTTGTAATTTGACATGTTGCTGTCAAATGTCTGTCACAATTTGCAGGCCAAAAAAAAAAAAAACTGAAAATATTTTTTATTTAAAGGCTGTAAATATTTTCAAATTATTTTAAATGTAACTTTCTGTTCTCACACCATCAGTGTACTCCAGCAAGGAAACAACCCACTTGAAGTGCAATGAAACTCATGTTACTGACCAAAACCAGTTGACGGAGGAGGTGCAGGATTGTGAGCGAAGGTGGACTGATCAGCATAACAGATTACTTGAAAAATTCAATGCCTTGACAAGAGAAAAAAACTTGCTTGAAAACCAAAAGAATGAACTCCTCAACATGTTAAGGAAGGTGGAGGAGGAGAGGGACAGGCTGCAAATGATGCTGAGGGGTGAGAAAAAAAAAATCAGGCCAAACTTTCTGACCTTTACTTTAATTCTTCTTTAGTTCTCTTCTTTCATTCTGATGTACTCTAGTCACTATCTACATATAACAGTTATGTACCCACTTATGGACTCTCAACTATTTAAAAATAACCTTTACTATTTGTATGTAAGAAATCATTAGTTGTAAACGTAGTTATGATTCTACATATGAACATATACATACATATGAATGTCTTTGTAAACTGATGACTGTACATTTATGTAGTTCAAGTCTGTTAGGTCAAAGATAATGTTTTATGATCACAGATACAGAATTCAATATCTAGCTTTATTGTCCGTAAGTTAAAGTAATTGTAAAAGTTGGATGTATTTGTACTTTTAATTCCTTATCTAGACACCTCAGAATGTATGAATGAATCTCGTTCTCCAGAGCCAAGTGATTGTGTGTCCCGTCCGCGGTGTCCTGCCAACTGGAGGGAGATCAACTTCAAATGTTATTTCCTCTCCACTGAGAGTAAAACATGGGAGGACAGCAGAAAATACTGTCAGAGTGAAGATGCTGATCTGGTGGTGATCAGCAGTGAACAGGAACAGGTACAGTATGGTAAATCTGTGTCTGAGTCTGTGTGCATGTGTGTATGCAGTTCTTGATGTTGAAGGAGAACTTCTGAAATCATAGTTCTATTTTATATTATGTCAATCAACAGCGGGGCTTGTACCGCCTGGATGGGGATGCTAATCTCTTGTTCTGGATTGGTCTGTATGACAGAGCTGGGACCTTCGAATGGGTGGATGGATCTGCACTAACCAAACCGTAAATCCTTTTGAATAATCCCGAACGTTTTTACAGGTTGACCCAAACTGCATGATTATTTATTTTGTTAGTTAGTTAGTTAGTTAGTTAGTTAGTTAGTTATTTTGAGACCTGATCTGACATGGCATGGGAGTCTTAAAATGCCTAATGCCAGTTACATACAAACATGAGACTTGTGGAAACAAACAGGATGTTGGGTCTTGGTTATTAAGAACCAGGCTGTAGGTTTTATCCTTTAATTAACACTGTTGATTGATCAAATATGTCGTCATCCTTACTGTATCAGTACTGACATATGAGCAAAAACCCATTTCATTTTTGGAAGTACAAATATATGTTATGGTTATACCACCCAGTTTATTGATTACAAAGGCCCCTGGGGCATCATCATGTTTCTCTCTGGCTTCCATCTCTGTATCGTCATTTAGATTTTGGCAGGATGGCCAGCCAGATCGCGGTGGCCCCAACAACAAAGAAGACTGTGTGGAGATGTATCATTTCAACCCACAGTTGGCCAACTGGAATGATGCCCCCTGTGGAAGCAAACGGCGCTGGCTGTGTGAGAAATCACCGTACCCGTTCATATTATTACCGAAGGAAGAAGGAATTATGTGAATGTACTGTACATGTAAATTCCTTAATGAGCGTTTACGAAGCACAATGCAAAATAACATCAATGAAAATTGAAACATGGAGAAATAGAATAACTTTCAGCTGCTTTGTGCAACTTGGTGATACTTCTGGATATTAAAGTATATAATAGGTTTTGTGGAATACTTTTTTACTTTTTAAGTGTATGTAAATTGTTTTGTTTTGTTTTGTTTGGGGGGGGGGTCAACAAGAAGCAGAGTATTAAAATTTTAGGATGATTTAGACCTCATTTTTTCATTATTGTTCTTTATTGCTGCTGCTACTCACAACACACAGCAAGGTGACAGAACATTGCTGTAAGTACAGTTAAAGATGGTAAATCTATATTGTATAGTGATGTGTCGGTCGCGAACGAAAGGGCTCTTTGAAGGGTTTTTTGTTTTTTCCTCGACTTTTTTTTCGTTCAAGCCACATGTGATTGGTCAACTATATGATGTGTGGTGGCTTCAGTGTGTACGCACTGAGCAGGAGGGGGAAGAGCGGGGGTTTAAGACACAGCGCGCGCGCACGCGCGCACGCACGCACGCACGCACACACACACACATATATATATATATAAATAAAACAAAATTTTACATTATTTTGGTAATAAATTAATTCAAGCAACAAGAAAATCTGAGAGCCGAGCCTTGAGAACCGGTTTTTCCACATCACTAACATTGTACTGAAACTATGACTATGTATTGATGTAACCGGTGGGCTGTAGTGTTGTCTGCGTTGTGTTGTGAGGAAGAGGCCCAAACTGTGCATATCTTTGGAGGCGGTCTCCGTTTATTTTTTGCATCTGACAGCTGACAGCGAGAGGTAAAAAACAAAATCCTCCGTCAATTTCTTCCATACAACTCGAGCCCCTCTCCCATGTAGTACAACAGCAGAAGGGGCACGTTACATTCAATGAAGTGCAATAAAACACAGAAAACATACCTGACAGCGAGAGGTAAAAAACAAAATCCTCCGTCAATTTCTTCCATACAACTCGAGCCCCTACACAAATTCAGTGACACAGGAATATATTAAAATCTTGTACAACAAGTTTAGGCTGAAAATGAACTTATAAACGTAGTTTAACAGTGCTAAAATACCGACGTTACAGTGAGAGCAATGAGGCTTACCTCTCCCATGTAGTACAACAGCAGAAGGGGGAGAGGTAAGGCGGGAAACACCCCTTTTATAGGAGGGGTACCCCAAAAATGAACGTGGGGGTACAGAAACTGAGTGTTGAACGTTCCACATATTGACTCCAGAGGCCCAAGTGTGTCAGGTAATAATAAACAAATTTTGTGTAATTATAATACTTAATATTACAAATGTGCATCTGGCTCCTTTACACACAACTGCTGCATAAATGACCCTGTTACACTGAAACTGAGACAAGTGCTGGTTTAGCACATAACTTCATGAATTGTAATACAGCATAGCATATATCGCACATTAAGGTTTGAGTTAACGCACATGTAAATATAACATGTGCTTATACGTTTCACCAAAGATAATGTACACAATTTACATATACCCCGCTCCACCCGCAACTGACAAAACTTTACAGGCTTGTCTACACGCTGCTAACATACACGTTAGCTGTAACAAAAACGTGAACACGTACACAACACTAAGGCAGAACCAAAGCTCATCAGTGAAAAGTGAGGTGGCTCTTAAAAGAGCCGTTGTTATTGCTGTGATGGTTGGTCAAAGAGCGTGAGACAGTTTAAGCGCGCTCTCCGCGGATGCGGCGGGCCAGCTGGATGTCTTTGGGCATGATGGTGACCCTCTTGGCGTGGATGGCGCACAAGTTGGTGTCCTCGAAGAGGCCGACCAGGTAAGCCTCGCTAGCCTCCTGCAGAGCCATAACGGCGGAGCTCTGGAAACGCAGGTCGGTCTTGAAATCCTGAGCAATTTCTCTGACCAGGCGCTGGAAGGGCAGCTTGCGGATGAGCAGCTCGGTGGATTTCTGGTAGCGACGGATCTCTCTCAGAGCCACGGTACCGGGCCTGTAACGGTGAGGTTTCTTCACACCGCCGGTAGCAGGGGCGCTTTTACGAGCCGCCTTTGTGGCTAGCTGCTTCCTGGGGGCTTTGCCTCCAGTAGACTTACGAGCTGTCTGCTTGGTTCTTGCCATGGTGCCGTCTTTCTCTCAACAAACAGGAGAAAATGTAGTGTTTAGAGGAAACGCGCTGCTCTTAAAGTGTGGGACCGGCTGCGAAATGATGACGTTGCTTCAGACCTCCGCCTCCTGATTGGTGAAGGGCTCCTGTTGGCGCTCAGCACCGCCTGGAGGAGCGACCCACCGCAAGAACAGCCGCTGCTCATTGGCGAGAAAGCCGTTCAAAATGAGCGCTCGGCCTCTGCTGGAAGCCTCTCTTGTGATTGGTCTGACGGGAACCCCCCTGCGCGTTGGGCGGACATATAATGGAGGTTTGTAGCAGTGAGGTTACATTTTCTCTGAGCTTTAGTCTCTTGAAAGTACTGAAAACATGAGCGGAAGAGGTAAAACCGGTGGAAAGGCCAGAGCTAAGGCAAAGACCCGCTCTTCTCGTGCCGGCCTGCAGTTTCCAGTTGGCCGTGTCCACAGGCTGCTTCGCAAGGGCAACTATGCCGAGCGTGTGGGTGCCGGCGCCCCCGTGTACCTGGCGGCCGTGCTCGAATATCTGACTGCTGAGATCCTCGAGTTGGCTGGAAACGCCGCCCGCGACAACAAGAAGACCCGTATCATCCCCCGTCACCTGCAGTTGGCTGTCCGCAACGACGAGGAGCTCAACAAACTGCTCGGCGGAGTCACCATCGCTCAGGGCGGCGTGCTGCCCAACATCCAGGCTGTGCTGCTGCCCAAGAAAACCGAGAAGCCCGCCAAGGCCAAGTAAATTTCTGGACAACGCAAAAAACAAACAAAAACGGCTCTTTTAAGAGCCAAACACTTCTCTAAAGAGCCGTTTCTCTTTAAACACAACACTTCGATTTATTTAATGTCAATAAGCACAAAATATACATTACACACAGTATACATACATTACAGTATGCTCACTGTCCATGAAGGCACTTGCATGAGAGAGAGAGAGAGAGATTCATGACATGCAATACTATGTATGATCGTGGTATCCTTAGTATCCTGTTAAATGTACCATAGTATACGAGATGTGTTTTTGACAGTAACATGGTGCTATGTTATGTGTAATATGGCATTTTTAGTGCCATGGTATGTTTGACTTTTCATGTATTTTTGACAATGCATTCAATATTTGTACCATACCTACCATAGTAGGTAATGTACAATGCATAAAATAAGATAATGGACTGAGGCCAAATAAAAATTACATTAACACAATTTATCTTTATGAAAAAACATTAAACAGAAAGCCTTCATGTGAAAGTACATTTAAACGTGTAAAGTTTATACAGAAAACATAAATACAGTATAAGATACAAAAATACCCAGACGAATAACAAATCAATCACCTTACAAATTCATTAACA
This sequence comes from Chaetodon trifasciatus, assembly GCA_037975065.1. Classification (NCBI taxonomy): domain Eukaryota; kingdom Metazoa; phylum Chordata; class Actinopteri; order Chaetodontiformes; family Chaetodontidae; genus Chaetodon; species Chaetodon trifasciatus. The sequence goes on from JBBMOE010000279.1 coordinate 13,892, forward strand.
TGTTTTATATATATTCTCAGTATAAATTCTCAGTTTTTTATATATAGTTTTTCCACTGCCAAATACATAAAGAAACCTACATACTGATAAGTATATATGTAGTAAGTAAATAGATCTGGTGCTATTAAAAGGGCACACCATCACTTCCATTCATGTAGAATTATCCAGGACGTTTGCAGCCGACATACCTCTTCAGCAGTTACTTATTACTCATTAATGTAATTAATGTACTTTTGATTTAAACATAAAAATCAATTGTAGTTTGTTGTTTGTAGTTTGTTTGTAGTTTCCAATTTTACACAAGAACGCACTCTTTAAAAGTGATGTGGTGGCTCTTAAAAGAGCCTTTTATAAGACATCTCTTTAACAAAGTGAGGACAGCTCACTTCTTCTTGGGTGCTGCCTTCTTGACTTTGGGCTTAGCAGCCTTCTTTGCGGGACTTTTCTTAGTTGCAGGAGCCTTCTTGGCCACTTTTTTAGGGCTCTTGGGCTTTAAGGCCTTCTTGGGGCTCTTGGCTGCTTTCTTGGCCGCTGCGGGTTTCTTGGCCACCTTGATCTTCTTCGGGGACTTCTTAGCGGCTGCTGGCTTCTTGGCCGCAGCTGCTGCTTTGGGCTTTTTGGGCGCGGCGGGTTTCTTTGCTGCGGCCTTCTTAGTTTTGGGAGCGGCTTTCTTAACGGGCTTTTTCGCTTTAGGCTCTGTCACCTTCTTGCTCATCTTAAAAGAGCCAGATGCCCCGGTCCCCTTGGTCTGCACCAGGGTCCCCTTGGCCACCAGGTTCTTGATGGCGGTCTTGACGCGGGACTTATTTTTATCAACATCATAGCCTCCAGCAGCCAGGTTCTTCTTCAAGGCAGCTGCAGACACACCGCTCCTCTCCTTGGATGCGGCCACAGCTTTCACGATGAGCTCGCTGACGCTGGGGCCGGGTCTCTTCGGTTTCGGAGTCTTCTTCTTGGCTGCTTTCGCCGGGGCAGTGGCTGGGGCTGGTGCTACTTCTGCCATTACTTTTCCTTAGTATCCTGTCTCACGGTGGCGCGAGTCACACTGAAAAGATGGAATATCCGGAGCAGGAGGCTGAACTTAAACACCGCATGAGAACCGTGGAGACTCAACCTAGGCAGGCTCTCGTCGGTGCAGTCTCAATGTCGGCCTACTTGTGTTTTCTCTTCACCGATAAAACACTCAAAACTACACGTGGGACAAGTGCCGAAGGCTGGCGGTGAAGCGAGCCGATAGCAGGCTCGTGTCTCTTCATATTGAACTCATGTAGAGCTCTGATGTTCTCTGCTTTTGGTTTGAGGAGCCTCCAAAACTCACATATTCACCGTCACGTCTCATTCATTTCTCTCCAAAAATGTTTTAAAATGCATCACATCTTCATCGAAAACTGTTTCCCCACTGGCCTACATGTTTGTTCAGAGAGTCGAAGTGTAAGAAACCCTCTGTGATGATCAGTTTGTAATAAACTGGAGTTTTTCTGGTAGCAGCAAACACACTGATAACGACTGAGGCTTGTGGGACCAGACCTCCTATTAGAGTCAACATTTCTTCAGCTGAGGACTACCTCTGACTACTTTACTATTTTTATTATTAGTAAAATAGTTCTGCTATTAATGAACAAACAAATGGTAGCTGTCTGGGGAAGCACACTAAGTGTCTTTAAACGTCCTCCCACTTGATGAATATGTCATTGCTGAATATTAAATAACAGTGTCTCACAACAGTTTCTGCTGATGCTGCTGCAGGAAGCATTTGAACTTCATCTAAAAATCTCAGTAAGACAGCAGTTCAGGTTTGACAGAGTTAAGATAAAATAAATGGCTTATTTCTGACAGCTTTATAAAACCAGCTTGATCTAAAAAAGCAGCATTACTCATAGAGCTGAAAATTATACAGACATGCAAATGGATTTTCAAAGATTCAGTTCCACACTGGAACTGTTGTATCAGTCAGTATCAGTGGATCGGTGTGTAATATTTAATGCACACTATATCTACAGTGTGTCCAACCCTGGTGTGCATTACTGTGGGCAGCAGTTTATATATATATATATATATATAGAGAGAGAGAGAGAGAGAGAGAAAATATAATACATATTTATATTTGCACTTATAATACATATTTATTAAAATAAAAAGGGCACATGTGTTGAGTGGATTTTAATACACAGTAATATGCCATCTGTTAGTGTGCCCAAGCACCATGGACAGCTCCCTCATCTGTTTCCTGTTCTGTAACAAGCCATCACCAGTCTGCAGTTTAATGTCATGTTGTTGGTCCCTTTTTGGAAATCAGTTTTCAGCCTGACCTTCAGTGTTTGCAGATATGGCTAATACACTGATGAGTCACAATATTACTTAATCAGACTGGGGTCTTGAAGTTGAGTCAATGCCTTGGGCCCTCTGTCATGCGTGTGAGCATGTTTTTGTGAGGTGGCACTGTCATGCTGGGGGAGGCAGCTGCTGTCAGGGGTTACACTCAGTATGCCACAATGTATAGGTGGGTGTCAATGTAACATCCACAGGAGTGCAAGGACCCAAATAATCCCAGCAGAGCAGTGCATTGCATTGTGAGAACATGATCAATGTTCTTCACTTGACCTGGCCTTAATATTGTGGCTGATTGGTGTACAATGTATTAAGTTATTGTAACTTTAAATATGTGAGACATATGGAATTGCATTACATTATTAATGACAACATGGCACTGCTGTGCAATTACACAACTGATACTGATCCAGGAAGAAATGCACCACTTCCTTGGTCACGCTTAAGTAGTTATATCAAAATCTATTACTCCTAATTGTAATCGTTTCAAATTACAATTACAACTTTATACACATGAATTAAACAGCTGGAGTTCTTTTCTGTTCAAGGCACACGTGTGGTGACCTTGGATGTATTTTCAATTTCAATGATAGTACAAAGCCAGTATATAGTATGCAATGTTGAAATTTCATAATCTTCAATTACACTACTATGATGATGTATATTATCAACATCATGTACAGTTTTATTCATTATTGCTAATAAATTCTCTTAAGCCACACATCATCTTTCCTAATACCTGAAACTTCCACCACTAATTAACAGAAGTATTTATTGATTATGTGCTAATCACGTAACGGGCTTAGAATACTCAGCACTTTTGTACAGGTAGTGGCCCTTAAAAGGGCCTTTTTTTTGTTCACTTTCGGGAGCTTCATAATCCGTTTACCCGCCGAAGCCGTACAGAGTGCGGCCCTGCCTCTTCAGAGCATAAACCACATCCATGGCTGTAACAGTCTTCCTCTTAGCGTGCTCGGTGTAGGTGACGGCATCACGAATGACATTCTCCAGGAAAACCTTCAGTACACCACGGGTCTCCTCATAGATAAGCCCAGAAATACGCTTGACACCACCACGACGGGCTAGACGGCGGATAGCGGGCTTTGTGATTCCCTGAATGTTATCACGGAGAACTTTACGATGACGCTTGGCGCCTCCTTTACCGAGTCCTTTGCCTCCCTTTCCTCTACCACTCATTGCTGCTGTTTGGATGTCAGATACCCAATATGTTGAAGTCGCAGTACTCCCAGCAATTTAAATATTGTCCGACGACGTGTTAGAAAACAGAGGAGGGTCTTTTCTTCTTCGTCTTCCTTGTTCTTCATGATGGTTGATGATTAACTCTTTGGTACATTAGCGCCACCTACTGAACAACAGCATGAATTAGAGGCAACATGTCGCCTGTAAGAAACAGACGCGGGCTGATGGGTCTTCTTTGGTCTCTCATGATGGTTGATAATCTGACTCTTGTAGTCAATAAAGTACCAGTCCCTTAAATTACCCTCAAGTGCACTTTCAAGAACAATAATGATATGATCATATGTAGAGAAATCTATGGAGATGAATCACAGCACAGCTTGCTTTCTTTGAAAATTATTGTCTGTAATAAACATCACATCACATCACAAAATGTTGAGCATTTTGGGTTGTTGTTTTTTTTCCACATTTCATGTTAATGATTAGTTTAACCTCAAGGATAGAACTTTCTCAGTTTTGCTTTTGCTTTTGCTTTTTTCCCCCCACCCACATAAAGCTTTACGTTCATAAATCCAGTCTATGAAACTTAATCACAGATCCCAAATCATCACAACATGTGTTTGTGATGGAGGTACCGAAGGGTCTACCATGACCAGTGCAGTCACATCTGGCTGAGCTCGTATCCTGGGTGTCTGTTTGGGATGTGGTCTCTGGCAACGGAACAAAATGCTCTTTGTATCCTCTGATGATGTCTGTTGGGCTGCCAGCTAAATATGAACAAGAGTGAGTCAGTACCATCTTGGTGTCTTTAATCCACTGGTGTCCTTTAACCTTCTTCCTTACCTTTCTCTTTCAGCTCCATTAGGGAACAAACCAACAAGGAGCCATATGCTGCATTTTTTTTTTTTTTTTTGGTTGCAGCCTCTCCCCAGTCTGAAGAACAGTGATGACACTGCTGGTGGCATCCACTTTAACCCTCAGCACCTGATCATGGCATCAGCATCTTTGAGGATTAACAAATCAACTCCAAAACCCTCAAGAAACCAGGAATGATGGGCGGTTGGGCACAAATTTTACAATTTTGCCCTGTAAAAAGGGTTGCTACAGAAAGTGCATCAACTTCATTGAACAAAACTATGGTCCCTATACCTCAGCCAATCAACAGAAATTATGACACAGCCTCACTCACAAAAGCCAACAATTTGATGAAAAGTCTTGCGAGTCCCAAAAGTTTGGTCAATCTGAGACCACTGAACATCTTATTATTTCATAAAGATAAATTGTGTTACTGTAACTTTCATTAGGCTCAGTTCATTATTTTATTTTATACATTATCTACTATGGTAGGTATGGTACAAATATTGATATATCACATGTATATCACAGTATTTTTGATGGACCATGATACTTGTACAATGGTGTATGAATGGTTATAGAAAACATTTGTACATCTACCATGGTACTGTCAAAAAACATGGAAAGTTAACTCTACAATGGCACTTAAAATGTTACAGTACACACAACATGGCACTGTCAATATACCATGTTATTGTCAAAAACATGTCTCAAACCATGGTACATTAAACAGTAGTATTGAAATATTGCAGTACATGTACAAAAAAAGTCATGTGCATAAGTACCACTGCCAAATACATGAAATATACCATGGCACATGCAGCAAGGTACTGTTAAAATGAAATGAGTAGTTTTGCCTCATGTTAACAACTAATTAAAACCTCCATCTGGGCTTGACTTGTTTTCTTGTTTCTTTGTTTTACATCACAACAGTACTACCATGTGTCTGCTTAGGTTTTCACCAACATTTAATCACACTTACAGACATTGCATTACCTCTATAGAGGTATGTCTGTGTCTGTCAAAAAATAACAGTATAGATAGTTATTTTTTTGACAGACATAGCACATGTACCAGAGCAGTAACAAGCATAATAAACACTTAGATTAGCCAACATGACTTGCATAGTTTGAATGTACACATCTTTAAGAGTAAAATTGACTTCTTTACTGTAGTTTTAAAAGTGATCTTAAAGAGTTTCAATCCTTGTGGATGCTCTCCAACTGCTGAGGTTCCCTTGTGCAGTGAGAATACAAGTACAATATGTTTTGTTTAATGACATTTAGTAAAACGGCTCTTTAAAGGAGAAGTGTTTGGCTCTTAAAAGAGCCGTTTTGTCTGTTTTTTGCGTTGTCCAGAAATTTACTTGGCCTTGGCGGGCTTCTCAGTCTTCTTGGGCAGCAGCACAGCCTGGATGTTGGGCAGCACACCACCCTGAGCGATGGTAACTCCGCCGAGCAGTTTGTTGAGCTCCTCGTCGTTGCGGACAGCCAGCTGCAGGTGACGTGGGATAATACGGGTCTTCTTATTGTCGCGGGCGGCGTTTCCAGCCAACTCGAGGATCTCAGCAGTCAGATATTCGAGCACGGCCGCCAGGTAGACGGGGGCGCCGGCACCCACACGCTCGGCATAATTGCCCTTGCGAAGCAGCCTGTGGACACGGCCGACTGGGAACTGCAGGCCGGCACGAGAAGAGCGGGTCTTTGCCTTGGCCCTAGCCTTTCCGCCGGTTTTACCTCTTCCACTCATGTTTTCAGTACTTTCTTAGAGACTAGAGCTCAGAGAAAATGTGACGCCAGGAACGACAACGCTTCATTATATATCCGCGACGCACGCATGATCCATGCCGGACCAATCACAAGAGAGGCTTCCAGCAGAGGCCGAGCGCTCATTTTG
>JBBMOE010000280.1:0-20003 GCA_037975065.1 Chaetodon trifasciatus
GGAGCAGGAAACATAGTTGGCGCGAGTAAGTAAAATATGTGTGAATAGGATTCATCGTAGCTGTCTAAAAATCAGAAACTGAGTGTAAAGAAAAATATTTTCCCCTAACCAGATTGATTGACCATAAAAGACCTGTAGTAGTTACCATCCTGCTGCTAATTGCCGAAGGGAAAGTCTCGGTGAGTTGACTGAGATGCTAAAATGTCAATTGTAGCTTGCTGTGAAATTAATAGGAGGCTAACAAACTGTTAAGCACGATGAAATCGTGTGGAAGTGTGTTCAAAGCTGGCGGTGGCCGACGTTTGTGACAGTCACGCTAGCATTGGCGCGTTAGCATCGGCGCGGTAGACGCGTCGTCTTAGCTATATTGGGCCTCTGTAGTTGCTAATGGTAGCTCTGTCACTCACTAATGTTAAGCTGCTAGCAGCTGTAGATTGAGTTTGAAAGGTGCGTTTATGAATAATTTTTATGTGAGCTAATGTTGCTAATGTTAAGCTGAACTGATGTTTAGCTGAGTTGTTGAGTTAAAAAGATGTTTTATTAGCAATCCTGTGACTGAAATGATCTGTTATTAGCTCAAGCTTAAGTGAGCTGAGGCTGGATCTACACACTATGTGTGGGTACTTGTCATAAAAAAATTAATTATTAGCTCTAAATGAAATATGACATTACAAACTGATAAAGTAGGAGTGACCGTTTTATTTTGTTGAAGCAACAGGTTGCAAGGAATGTTACATGGTGTTATAGCGTTTGTTACGTTAGAAATAACCACAACAATGCTGTAGCGATGTTAAGAAAAAAAAATATATTTGAGCAGTGTAGTGACAGTTTTCCTGGCTTTGTGAGTCAAGGCCAGGTTTTCTTCCTCCTCCTCCTTCCTCTTCTTCATCCGGCGAGAGTGTGATTTTTGAGTCTTCAGCCCAGCTGGCTTCTGTTGGAAAGAGGTGCAGTTGATCCTGGAGTGGCGAGCCAATCCACGAGATGAATGGAGAGAGAGAGAGAGAGAGAGAGATGCTTGGATTATTGAGGATCTATTAGGAGTGGTAGGAAAATTGCATTCAGTTGCCCCACACAGCAGGCTGCAAGGAAATTCATGGAGTGAGAAGACAATAAAGCACTGCAGCTAAAGGATCAGATGATAACACAGTCTGACTTGAAGTGATGAATACCTACCCAGTAACTCACTGAACTGAATATTGGATTCACTGAATTGTTGACACTACAGTATGTGGTAGCCTTGTTTTGAGCGGTTTGAATTGAAGTGTACTATTGTGTTCTTTGTTTTTTTTTTGTTTTTTTTTTTGGATTTACCTGTGTTTGGTTTGTTAAGTTCCATTAAGGGGGCTGATTGATATTCCGAGTCCAGAAAAATTAAAGGAATCACCTGTTAAAATAGAGGTACTATAATTATTGTTCCTAAAAGTATAAATAACTACTGAATAAAAAAAAAAAACTTAACAAGTGCCTGACTATCAACAGTGATCTAAAATAGCATTTCAACCAAAAAGAAAACCTAAAATTAATGCAAATAAAATAGTTATACTTACCTGATGGTTGTATTCCTGGTTTAAAATCTGAAAAAGAGAAAACAAGTGTTAAAGGGAAAAGAGTATTTTATATAATATATATAAATATATATATATGTGTGTGTGTGTGTGTGTGTGTGTGTGTGAGCAGGACGGCAGGACCTGGGCCGGCGTTGATAGCCTCGATTGGTTCTGCTGTCTGATCTGTTGTGCGCGTGCGTGTTGTCGGAACAGCGCAAGTATGTTGGTACTAGCAAGCCACTTTCCGCCTCACAATGGGAAAATGTAAGTTTTCACAACTTTGGCTGGATGACCCGGCATTTAAAGACTGGCTTAAGCCGGTCATGGGGAATAATCGGGAGGCTTTTTGTAAAGTGTGCAGAAAAACCACAAATGTGACCTGGAACGGTGGTACAGCGATCAAATCACACGGAGCATCCACCATTCACCAGCAGAGGATTTGCGCGCGGGGGGAGCAGCTCCCTATTTCTTTTTTTGGTGCTACACAGAGCAGTGCAACTGCAAACACAAGCTCAGCTATGAGCACAAGTATTGCCGACACACCTCAGCGGCAAACTAGTATCACCAGCACCATGACAGCTGCAGCAGACAGGCAGCAGACCTTGCTGTCACCAATGTCAGCGCTCAGAGCTGATGTTCTCTGGTGCTTGAACACCGCAGCCAAGCATCACTCATACTCTTCGAATGGCGGTATCGGGGAGCAATTCCAAAAATTTATCTTCTATTCTTTTGATGTTCTGCAATATTTAGTACTGCATTTCTGTGTATAATCATTCATATCATATATCAGAATCTTAGTTTGTGGTCTCTGGTATGCTGTCCTATGCTGCTGGACAATCTCCAAACATGTACCTGGTAAGATTAAAATGTTGCAGGTAAATGCAGAGTTCACCCGCATTACCACAGTCTCCCTGATGTCAACCTTTATGGCCCAACTGGATCATTACTCCAGCCAACTGATGGAGGTTTTCAAAAAGAAGGGAGTGGCAGCAGGAGGCAGAATCATGGCCTGATCATGCCATGGACCATGTGTGTGTTTTTTACTTTAACCCTGACCCCTTAGAGTTTAACTCTTAACATAAATAAGCTGTTTGGTGTCACTGTTTAACCTCTTTCCGTCTTATTAGGTGTTTCACTTTGAATCAAGTTCAAATATACTTTAGAGCCATATCATAATCAGATGTAGTATCATAAAAGAATGAACTCATGAGCATCATTAACACAATTTCTAATTCTATTTCATTTCAATATTCTATATCCTCAGTTTATGCGACTTTAATATTAAAATTACAAATCTAAAACCATTAGTTATTTTTAAAAAGTTTGGGGAAAAGTCTGTTTTTGGTCCACAGAATCCAAGCATTGAAGTAAGACGGGAATGCATGCTGAAAGCATTATGCGTGTACTTAAATGAAGATCCTGACAACCTTGTTAAGAAGTACATGGTGAGTTATGACACTGTTGATCAATGATAGCTTTTGATATAGCTAATTAATATAGACAATGCATTTTAACACTGTTATCATGTTAATATTTCAGAAACCTGTCTAGATAGCTTACACTCCAAAAGATAGCAGAGACATTTAACTGACAAATTTGTTAACCAAAAAGTACTGGGCGGTATTTATTTATTTATTTTTTTTCTTACAAACATTTTTGTATCTCCTCCATGTTTTTGATTTCGGTCTAAATATTATAAATATACATGGCCATAAGTATAGAATTTGGAAAAGACACTGCAGGCTAACAATAAAAATCACTTCTGTAAAAGAAATCAACCATGAAGCTCCTGTGTGTTCCTTAATCATTAGTTTTTGAAGCTGTTTCTGCAAACCATGGTACAACACAGCTCTGTGGCACAAACAAGTACATTTTAATAGGATAATGTAAATTCATCGTTCATCTTGCCCTTTTCTTTTTTTTCACTGATTTCTTGACAAGACAACAATTCTTATTCTTTAAAGACAAATATTAATGAAAAATATACATTCATAGTACAGGGGGAAAAACTGAGCGCTTTTGGACTGTGGGCTGATGCTGAGCACAACTGTTAAGTTTGAAGACATTGTTTTGTTGGTCTGTAATTGTGTTATTTGACACATTCACCTGTGGTACATTTTTTTAAGTAATGAGAGTTTGTCATGTTGATACTGCGATCTGAGATGCATCTCAAGTGTTATGAAACAGTAATGTACATTTCCAGCTAATGCCAGGCCTATGCTGTTTCCAAATCACACAAGAGTAGGAGGCATTATTATTAGACAGTTAAACACTTCAAAGTTGAAGTAGTGAAAGGTGGTAATGTAATGATGACCATACATCTGAAGACCAGAGAGGTGATCTTGGAGAAACTGCTTCAGACTTAGATTGTCATTTGATTGAAACTGACTCACCAAATGAGAACTTGCGAGAAACAATTATCCAAAAATTGCCAAGTGTTCTTTTGAAATGAGAGGTTTTTTCATATCTACCATGTTCAGCAATTGATGGCTTGCTTGCTTGAGGTGTTACATTTCATTTTTACCTCTGCAGCGCTGCCTATATCACACAGTACAGCTTTTGACATTTTCAATAAGCATAACCTCCAGGTTGACCAGTTCATAGTTAACCAAATGTTTATGTCATGTATAAAAGTTAATTGGTTCAACAAATGGGCATTTAATAGAGGTCACATTTGATCACCATTTTATAGTTTAAATGTTGTTGCTTGTTTTGTTAAAACAAAATGATTCAGGTGGGTTAAAAGAGTGACATTATACAATCATACTCTTTATTTTTATTTCATAAGTACATTTTCGGTTTCTGTGAATGTGTGTGTGTGTGTATACACATACAATTATACACATGACTTTGTTATTAGGGCCATGAGGTGAAGCCTCGAGCCCTATTGTTATACTGCATGTTTTTTCTTCTTATAATTCCTCTTCTGTGTCAAATTTCGATTCGCTACTAGTCCTACAGCTTTGAGAGCACCCAGGTGAATTATATATCAAAACGTGCATCTCGATCGGGATCGGCGTGCTATTATTTTTCTTAAATTTACGTCGTGAAAAACTGTCATAAATTTTCCATAAGGAATGAATGGGAGGTGGTCAAAAAACTGACAAATCATTGCACTTTTTCTACTGCCTACTGCTCTGGCATACTTTCACCTAGAGACGCCATTCCATCTTTAAAACGTAGACACAAGTCTTGTGTATTGGTGTGTTAATCCAGGTTTTGATACATCATATAGTTTTTGATCAATCACTGTTCAATGACCATGATCGTTTTGGGAGAAATTTTGATGGGTGTGGGTGTGGGTCAATGGGTGTGTATTGCACGGAATGATCGCGCTAGAGTGGGTGATGTCATCGGTTAGAGCGGAGGACAGCCGTAAAAAAGTCCAGATTTTTTCTCTTTCCACACTCTTCCCAGCCACAATTTACGCTCTACAGGCCTGATTTTTTCCACAGTTGTAGACAAATTTGTGCTGTCTCTCACAATGTGCTTGAAAAATCAGAGAGACTTACAGAATTTGAATTAGCAGCCTCTAAGTTCGGCCATGTCTGTCTCTGCTCCTCATTCACTCCAATACAAAGATTTTCTGAGAGAAGCAGAACGGACCCCTGTTTTCAACTCGCGAGTGTCTGCTAAATATTTTGTGTAGAAACACCAAAAGCAGACCGAAGCGTTCAGGAAGTCCTTACAGCGATGACGGTCTGTGTTTTTTTCTGATAGGAGCTACCGTTCTCTGAGGATAAGCCCATATGTGAGAGCAGTGCAGAGGCAGAAAATGGCTGTTTTTTTCCACGTTTCTGTCTGCCCCTGTCTGTCTGCCCGGGGGACACCTATCGTCAAGGGCAACCAGCTCAAGTTGCCGTGGCAACCTCTGAGCCTCACTACTTCTGTGAGCACTCCTCTGCCACACACACAAACACACATATGTAGCTTCAGCTGCAGCTATGTAGCTGATTTAATATTACTGGTGGGTTTGAAATGTTAGTAATGTAATGAGTGATGTTGGCCTGTTAGCATTAGCCACAATGCTAATAGCGGATAATGCTAACATGAGGTCCTGTGAAGTTGTCGGTGCATACAGGTTTGATGTCAGGTTGTTGTGCTAATATGCTAATGATTAGCATGCTAATGCTAACATGCTCACCTAGGGTAAAATGATTCTTAAATGCATTCTAATGGTGTTTGACATCTTTTCAATGTGTTATTTGACATGCTAATGTTAGTTAGCATTAGCCGCTGTTTGGAAACTCTGATGAAATCTCATCATAATGTACACAGTCCGGCAATAGCCCTGGTGGCCCTTTCAAAATTTCCCCAGGGGAAATTGTCTAGTTTGTACTAGTCCCACTAATGTTTCTAGAGTATAATAAAGGCTCAAGTGAATTTAAGCAACTTAAATTGTATTTATTTGACTTATTGATTAATCAGTACAACTAAGGTGTTGCAGTAACACAAACTTACCACATTAACAACGTTCAGTTGTTAATTGAACGCAATCATATTAATTTAAGTTACTTAATGTGGTGTTAGTAAATCCAACATAATGTTGCTGTGGTTATGCAACGTAGCAATATCATGTAGTGTAGCAAATCCACTTTGTGTTTTGTGCTTGCTGTTTCTCGTTTTGTCCACCAGAGAGCAGCTTGCACTGTTTATGAGTTCATTTGGGAGAAACAAATAGTATTTTGACATGATTCCTTTATAAATATATTTCATGATTAGAGTTTTGTTAAAAAATGTAATTTCATCTATATGTATGTGTATATTTTGCTCATTTAAGAGCTAAAAGGGTTCATCTTAAGAGTGCAAGATTTTATTTTGAAGGTCGCTATGTCGTAAAATTCAGCCATGAACACGGAATGAACAAGTAGACGGTAAAATGATGAAGTTGGCTGTAAGGTAAACAAAGGAAAATACATGTAAAGCAGCAAAACAGAAACGGCAACGGAGTGTATTTTAACAACCCCCGAAGAGGCACAAGGTTAGTGTGTGGTTGTAACTATATTTTTGACAATGTGTGTGTGCAGGAAATTTATGCTAGCTTGTCGCTCATGTGTTTAACGATCTTATGACATATTGCTGAGTATTCAGATAAGCTTGCGCTGTGATTGTTTACCAGTTATTATACAGGGAAATGGTAACAGAGATGTGATTTGTTGTTTTCTTTATTTTTCTTACAAGTTCTCACGTTGGTTTATTGTGGAGCTCGTGGAAACAAATAAACACTAAAAACCATCAGTCGAGTCTCTAACCATCTTTCGGAGGGTATGCTACATGTAGCTTTAAGTAAAACAATGAAGTTAGATTTAATTAATATTTGTTGTTCACATAATAGTGTCTTGCTTTTCCTGTTTAAACAATACAGTTTTGTGGGACCAGTTGACATAACTTGGTTAAGTAAAATCAACATTTCATTTCTTAGAGTGTAATATGAATAAATTGAGAGAGATAGAAAACTGTGACTCACGTCTCCAACAGGCTGCCGTGTGTTCTGAACTTGAGCACTGAGGTTTTCTGATCGACCGGCTGACGTAATTTAGTATGCTTAAGTAGAATTTTTAATACGCTTAGAATAAAGTACACTTTCTCTAAGTACTTTGAAATACCACTTTAAGTATAGTAGAATTAGTATATTTATTTTAATACATTCATGTTGAACTTAATGACATCTAGTCAGAAGTACACATTTTAAAAGTATGTGTCCAGCTAAATTAAGCCAAAAAGTAGTACTTGTAATGACTTTTCTATATTTAAATTCTAATTCTAATGCACTGAAGTAGACTACTTTTTGACTTGGGAACACCAGGAATAGAAGAAGCCTGTGGAACAGAGGAAAGAAGCTCTCTGAAAGACAAACAGCAGCAGCACAATCAGCCTAATACACTTCATTTTATGATAAAATATACAGCAGAGAGGCAGAACAACAGAACAACTAGAAAACGCCGTGCTTGTACGTCCCTGTTTTGACATTCGCATCCAATCAAAACGCTCCTATCACAGGTCAGTTCTATGCAGCCTCAAGCAGGGCTGGACTAGGACCAAAAAATGGCCCTGGCATTTTTGGCCATGGCGGCCCACCACGATTATTTATACGATATGCAGAGACACACGACATACCAGAGGATATATGCGCACATTGTGCCGTTTCAAAAATTAAAATGAAGCACAGTAGCCTACATGGAAGAGAGTAACCATGCTAAAAAAAATGTATGTTCTTTCACTACTCACAGAGACTTTCATCTTGGGAGAGATGCTACAATTCCCATCTTGAAGTGAAAGTGGTGGTCAAAGAAACACTGCTAGAGATGTTTTTAGACGAATGTTTGATGAAATTTACTGTTTACGAATACAAATAAGACAATTAGGCCTACAGTACAGTACAGTACAGACCATACATCCATGTAAAGTAAAGAGCTTCTCAAAGTGGCACCTTAAAGTATGAAAAACAGGGAGAATGAGAGAGAGAGAGATGCAGAGACAAGCAGACAAAGGAAAGAAAGAGACCAGAGATCAGTTAAGGTATAGTTTAAATAATACACTGAACGACAATATAAACGCAACGCTTTTGTTTTTGCTCCCATTTTTTATGAGCTGAACTCAAAGATCTAAAACATTTTCTATATACACAAAAGATCCATTTCTCTCTAATCTTGTTCACAAATCTGTCTAAATCTGTGTTAGTGAGCACTTCTCCTCGTTTGTGTCTCAAAAGTTCAATCTCTTTCTTTCAACTCTTTGTAGACCTGTTAAAAAAATGTGTTTGTATATTGAGAAAAAAAACTGTAGTTAAGCGAGTTTAAATAAACCAACTCTGTGAGTTAACTCTGCTTTTCTGGGTTCAAACTCACCAGGACACAGTTTTCTGCTTTTTTCTCAGAGCCCTGGTGTAAACTCAATTGAGGAAAAATTTTAACACAAATGTCATTTGAACATTCTCAAATATTTCTACAACCACAAATCTTTTCCATACACCAACTTTTTCTCCACAGGGCATGGAAGTGGTAAAGCGACACACTTTTTAACCGTCATTTCACAAGCTCAGAGCCTGATTGGCTCTAATTTCATCTAATTTTAAACACCTGTAAGTTAAACCTGGTAGCTATGGTTAGATTCCGGCTACATTCTGAAGAAAATCCCATTGTGAATTGTCTAAACTGACCCCAATGCCAGCAGGTGAAAGACATGAGTCCTAAACTTTGTTAGAACTGATACTGAAAGCATTCAGGTGCTTTCAAAGCACACGCTAAAGGCTTGAATTGACCTCGATAAATTACAAAGGTACAAAAATGGCTCATATTCTATCACAAATACTGACAATTTTCTTAGAAATTGAGTGTTTTGGGGAAAAAACAAAAACAAAAAAAACACGACCAGTAAAATCTCAGTGCTTAGTCCAGTGAGTCTGAACGGCTGATGAAGAGGTGGTAATGCGCATTGAGTGGTTCGTGTTAGGCTTCACTTGGGGCCAAATCACATCTGAGTGAGGTAAATAGTTCACGGGCACACACAATTAGCCTGAGCCAAACATTAAGAGGTTTATCTTGGGGGCCAACACTTACTCTATGAGTGAACACACAGTGCTCTCTGAGGCTGCGGCCATGCGTGCAAGTGTACTATTTAGTGTGCAAAGATGTGGTTTGAGGTGAGCCGTGGTTGCGTCCTCATGTACGCCTGGCCTTCTGTCTCTTGGCCTGACGTTTGGCTTTGTCGTGAACAGCCACGTCCCTGCTGGCTTGGGCCATGCTCCTCACTCCCTGGATGTGATTCACCACCTGTAAGAGGAGGGGGATTACCTGCAAAACACGTCAGCAAACGCTATTGAACAAATGCCGTTTGTTTTGTTTCTTACTTGAAATACGAAGAAAATCCCTGAAAAAAGAAAAGTGATTAAGAGGAATTAACACATGGATAAGTGCTGATTATAAAACATCAAAACAACAGGAGTTCGGACATTCTTCTTAGTGTCCTTCCAGATTTCAGGCTTGGGCATGATAAGACCAGTGAGGTTTCATTCATTCATTCATTCATTCATTCATCTTCTATACCCCGATTATCCCTTTCGGGGTTGGGGGGGGTTGGAGCCTATCCCAGCTGTCAACAGGCGAGAGGCGGGGTACACCCTGAGCCGGTCGCCAGCCGACTGCAGGGCAACATACACACACACATTCACACCTAGGGACAATTTAGAGTCACCAATTAACCTAATGAGCATGTTTTTGGTCTGTGGGAGGAAGCCGGAGTACCCGGAGAGAACCCACGCAAGCACACTCAAACCAGGTTCCGGGTTCAAACTTCGCACAGAAAGGCCCCCGCCTGACCCAGGGATCGAACCGGTGACCTTCTTGCTGTGAGGCACACGCACTACCTGCTGCGCCACCGTGCCACCCAGGTTTATTCTAACTAAATAAATAAAAAAATGAAAAAAACGTCAAGCAAGAAAAGCTCTTTGGATGTGTTGTGTGGAGCAGGTGGAGGTGGTTACATACCTTCTTGTGGTTGTATGCTGGAGCAGCGGCGTGAGGGGCAGAGCTATGTAGGAGACCTGGCAACATCCTGGTCAGGCACTTTACTCTGTGGGAAAACACACATAGAAACACACCCCCAGGGATGACACGACCCCAGAGTAAAGGCACAATCATCACTGCTTTCCAACACAAAACCTGCCACAGTTTGTATCGCTATAAGTCAGGAATCCTGTCGTTCTTGGCGGTAAAAAAGAAAATATTCCAGCACAGAAAACAGGCGTTGAGGGTAAACTCAAAGAAAAAGCATATGCATCTTACGGTGGGGTTGAAGGTGAGTGTGACATGCTTGTGGTAGCCGCTGGAGGTGAAGGTGACCTGAGGCAGAGTGAAGTCACACTGGGAGCGGCACAGCGTGGAGTACAGCATCAGCACGTAGCTCTGGAGTGGAGAGAGGAAGGTGACATTAGATCCAACAACAGCCTGTCCTGTTAAGTCCACAGCCGTCCATACATTTAGTCAAATATACAAGCTTGTCAACACTGAAGAGACTCATAACTGCTGAAGATCTGACATCCTTTTAGAGACAAATTCCAAGCAGATACCTCTCCATCACTGTCCGGAGGAGGGAAGTGGAAGAAGACCGACTGTCCCAGAGAAACGCTGTTGATTGGGTTGTCCAGATTGTCACTCTTAAGCTAAAGCTTCACCTGGGGAAAGAAAAGGGAGAAAAAGTAGTAAAGCTTTGAGTAAAACTACAGAAATGTGTTTAAGACTGCAGTGCAGGGGTAATATAAGCCAAGCGGCCCTACTGATAGTGTTGGGAGATGTTCAGGGGACGTGTGGACGTTTCCGCTGAGGTCAAACTGATTTAGTAGCTGTTCTGGGGTTCTGGATCATAACCCATGATATTCATCAACAGATCATTTCAATGAGGCCAGTGTGTTGATGCAGCTGGGTGCCAACGCGGCAACACAACGGCAGGTTGTCAGGTAAGAAAGTTGACCCAGACTCAAGTTTGCTGCAGCGTCATGCAGCAACCCTGCAGCCTCCAGCTGTTTTTAGTCTGAAAAATCTCTGATCGTAACAGAGCTCTGCAGCCCGCTCCTCGTCTCTGCTAATTCTAGGCCAGCGGCTCGAGGCTACGTTAGCAGCTACTAGCATGCCAAAGCCAAATCTACGACTGACTTGCCGGCAGCTGAATTGGACTTTTGGTTTTGACAGGAAAGAGGGATGCATGGAACACAAAAGACAATATCTCTGCTTCTGCTGCATCGATTGTGAGGCTTTTTTATAAAGTGTCCTTTGTGAGCACAATGGTATAGAAGTGCAATGCTAAATTGCTCTTATAATTGTTATCAGCAGCTGTGAAGCCTTGTGGACCTTTCATACATTTGCTTCTTACCTCTACAGCTGTGTTGCGGTAAGGCCCTCTCAATGTGGTCATTGCCTTCAGCTCGCAGCTGAATTAGATATTTGCAACCCGGCTGCAAGGAAACATTACATCCATTAAGTCATATAAGGTGCACAGTAGAAAGGCTTAGAAGATACAGTCTGAGTATAGCATTGCTGTAAAATGACATACAGTCCATTAGCTACTAGTGCGTGTATTGATTTTAGTTTTCAACCCTCCAGTCTGACTGTGAAATGTTCCCAGCATACTCACCAGCAGACCTCGGAGTCTGAAGCGACCTTCCTCATCAGTGACATCAGTGGTGTCCTCGCTGTAGAGGCTACACACTCCCTGTCCCACCGCCTCCACCACCACCACGTCCCTCTCTGCAACTCCGCTCAGAGACTGCACAGCTCCGTAGCATCTGAGGACAGTAACAAGACAGTGACCCTGATCATACTCTACAGCACTACGGACATTTGTGGAGCTAGACCCTCGTCTAGTGACCGTTTTGAGGTCAACAGAAAAGAAAAACAAAATAAAAAGACTGTGCAAAACAAAGAGTATTTGACAAGATATTCATTCACCACGTTAAGTTTAAAACTAAAGCCAGCCACCAGTCATATAAAAGGCCTCATAATGAAGCAGAACAGCATTCCTCTCAGTATGACTGAAACATTTGTAGTACAAACATACTCACAATCCAAAACTTTGAATAAGAATTAAATAAATATCTTACATCAACAATTTATGCAAATTGCTTACTTAGAGGGGCACAGAAGTGTTGCTGACTTTCCCCGCTCACTTTTTGAATGTAGGATTGTTGCAATATTCAGAAGCTTTGTTTTGAAACAGAACATTGGATCTCAGCAGAATTGTTGGTGAAATTTAATTTCAGTTTGCATATTTCAGGATGGGCGGCGCGGTAGCGCAGAAGATAGTGCACATGCCTCACAGCAAGAAGGTCGATGGTTCGATCCCCGGGTCGGGCGGGGCCCTCTCTGTGTGAAGCTTGCATGTTCTTCCCGTGCTCACGTGGGTTCTCTCCGGGCAATCTGGCTTCCTCCCACAGACCAAAAACATGCTCATTATGTTACTCTAAGATTGCTCTTCAGGGTGAGAGTGAATGTTTGTATGTCTGTATATGTTGCCCTGTGATTGACTGGTGACCGGTCCAGGGTGTAGCCCGCCTCTTGCCCGCCGACAGCTGGGATAGGCTCCAGCCCCCCGCAACCCCGAAAAGGATAGGCGGGTATAGAAGATGAATGAATGAATGAATATTTCAAGATATATTACAGGATACAGTGCGCTATCCACACAGTTGGATTATTTGCTTTTCAACAATTGCACTGATAAACACTGAAAATCCACACACCCTCCTGGAAAAAAGAAATGTATATTTTTGTGTGTGTGTGTGTGTGTTTTGTTCTGTTTCCATGTCTTGTTTTGGTCACTGGTGCAGGAAGTGTATATGATGTAGATTGTGTCTACTGAGACACTGGGAAATGAAATCTTAAAATAAAAAAATGGAGTCACAGTAATGTTAAAAAGAGAAGAGGGTACCAGTTTAGTGTTTTGAAATGTATTAGTTCTTTGCATTATTATGCAACCTCAGAGTCATTAATTATGATAAACGCAGATGTAAAAACACCTAAGATGAACACACTGTAAATGTAAAAGTTATTAAAGCAAGAAAACTGTAGAGTTAATACATTTAAAGTGCATAAAATTCAGAAAGGCTTTTCAAACTCCAGTGATTGAAGTAAATCCTTCTCAGAAGGAAAAGATGGCAGCAGGGAAACACACCACAAAAACATCTGACCAGCAATGACTGTTTTGGCTTAAGAACACTTTGTGGCTTCTTAATAGTTTTAAAATGATCAGACTGTCAACAAATGAACACTGAGAAGACACATTAATGTAAGCAGGCCCATAGAAGCTCCCAAGGTGTAGTGTTTTCACAATAAAAAAGAAAAAAAAATCTAAAATATGAATTCAAACAGTTTTCTACTCCAGTCCATCTGTCCAGTCTTGTCTCGGTAATTTCGGGCCCTTGCCTCACACATGCGAGGAGGAGTCAGGAGGTGGGTGTGCCAGGAACACACTTTCATTGAAGTTGTTGGAGATGCTGGTGTGGTAGCTGGGGCTGCTTCTGCTGCTGTGCGGCTGGGATATGGACACCGAGGACTTGATGATCAAGCATGGTCAATGTATCACTTGGAAAAGAGATAGAAAAGAAAAAAAGTGAAATGAAGACATGAATTTTTGAGTGAACATACAATGACTAGCTGCTCCCTCAGCTGGTTAATAACTCTCTTGTGAGCACCAGCTAGTGCGATCACATAAAACATGGCCAGACTGTAGGGGAGAAATGAAAATGTTTCTAATACAACCAAAGGGAGACAGAGCACTTGTGTCACCAACAGTTCAAACATCAGTTTTGCAATGATGATCAATGCTGAAACACCGACAGAAACACGCACCACGTAACGACAAAAAAGGAGACAGCGAAGGCCTCCAATGACAGAGTGTAGAGGAGAGTCTGGACTTGACTGGGGAGCTGGGATGCTGTCATTGGCAGCACCTCCCAGGAGGCGTTGTAGTTGACAAAGGTCCACAGGCCTGTGGATTCTGTGCAACAAGGGATGCATGAATGAGTGTATATGCTACGAGAAACATGGAGGCAGTAGCAATGAGCGATCAATGCAGAAGACAGAAAAGATAAATATCCTGTCTCCATTTATATTCAACAATAAAACTCATGAGACAAACATTGGGCTCTGATGTCGATTCCACAGTCAGGGTTCGATTAAAGCTGCAGAGCAGATATGATATCACCTAATAGACTCAAACAACAGAGCATTACTCACTGTGCCACACTAACAGTGACAGGCAGACAGGCCAGAGCCAGGCCTATCAGCAGCACCACCAGGAAGAAGAAGTTGGAGCTGGAGGCCCAGAACGGATGCGTGGCTGGACATCAGTTGTTTACCAATGAGACCTACAAACACGCAGCAGCGAGGTAACATGGGAAATCCTTCCTCTAATTTTGACCCATACACATACCCACACATATATATATAATACCTTTTTGATATAGAAGATAAAGAAGTATTTAATAGGGCAGATGGCAGGCAGCATCGGGCCGTAGAAGGTGCCGATCCAGCAGATGGTCTGACCGTAGACGAACTCCTGCTGGCACCCACCACTTCGCCAGACGCCACAGTACTTCACTATCAGCCTGAAAAGGACGGGGCAACAGAACGACACCGTTACAAATGACTCAAGAAAACACGATGAGACATACTTCCACCAAGTATTTCCAGAGGAAAGGCAAGAAAACTGATTGGGATGACACAGAATACAAACACACATACTTAAGAAAGGCTTAACATACTTCACTGAATCCTTTCTTAAAGGTATAAATCTTGAAATGGAATAAAATGATTAGATTTTATTTGCAAAACTAGACTACTTCAACTTCTTTTGAGATAAAGAAGATGTTCATTTTGAGGACTCACTTGCTGGGAAACTCCACAAAGATGGTGACTGCGACAATGATGATGAAGTCAAAGATGGTGAGTTTGTACATCTCCTGGTCCACACAGGTCTCCCAACACTGGACAAGAACGCAGAGGGAGACAGATGCTCAAATAAAACACCAGTAAAATATATCACAATAAGACTGGGGGGGAGAATTTCTGAGACTCATCCTGGGATGAAGTCCACCATGTGTCATTATATATCTAGATACTGTGTAATGAAAGGCTAAAACAGGAAATGTATGTTTGTTGACCCAGAGATAAAAGTGAGATTGATGTTGGCATCTGTGTCTCATGACTAGAAATCAATGTATGTTTTCCTGGAATGCAGGAAAATAACTTACAGAGTAAAGCAAGTGGTTATAGCCACAGATGCATGGCTCCTCTTTACATTTAGTGAGACCAGAGGGAGAAGAGCAAAATTCCAATACTGGTCAACCGCATGGTAGCACGGTGGCATGGTGGTAACACCGTCGCCTCGCACCTTGAAGGTCCCGGGTTCCATTCTTGCTGTGGGCGCTCGAGGAAAGGTGCCTTTCTATGTGGAGTTTGCATGTTCTCCCCATGTTCACCCGGAGTATCCTCCTTAAATAACCCCCACTAAAAACATGCAAGAAGATCACCACCTGAAAGAAAGAAACTGGGTCCCCGGGCACCGCTGTTGGCTGGTAGCCCACCGCTCCTGGTCTGCCGCGGAGGAAGGACGGGTTAAATGCGGAGAAAATAATTTCACGGAAGCATGTGTGCATGTAGTGTGCAACTAACTATGTGTGATAAATAAAGTACATTTCTTCTTCTTCTTCTTCAAACAAAGGAAGATGAAGAAAAAGAAAGACAGAAAGAAAGTAACTGAGTTCATGTTTTTAAAGAACATTTAGTGTTACTGGCCACACAGTCTTTTCTTTCTTTTACAAGTTTTAGTCATTTTACTGACTTATGTATTAAATCCTCCTCTTTAAAAGGCAAATGCAGCACTTTTCCTGCTAGCATTTATTTCCTGATACAAGTACTTTTCAAGTACAACACTGCTGCTCAGAGAAAGGATGAGTAAGCGGTCAACAAGTGGAAGTCTATTGTACCTCATGAGAGTGAAGCGGATCTCGAAGGCAGGTGAGTAGTCCTCATAATTGATGGTGATGGAGAAGAGGGGTGATGAAGTTGGCCAGCGTGATAACAATTGAGGGTAAATACTCGTAGATGAAATCCACGATGAAATTCTCCTGCAGCCAAGGAAAAAGTGTCACTGAAAATGTGATAATCTGCACAGCTTCAAGTTTGAATGGAGCTTCTAGTCGTGACGAGCTCAGACAGAAGAGTAACCAGAAAAGACCTTCAAAGGACATCAGCATCATTTCTCTACCTTTATATTATTCATCTGGGCTATCTGGTAGAAGACAGTGGCTACATAAATGCTGTAGAAGCAACCAGCCAGAACACTGATGACAAAGAGGTTGAGGAGGAAGCGGATGAGGTAAATCCAACATTTCTCTTTGCAGGTGCGAGCTGCTATTTTCTGTTTGATCCTCTCCTTCTCCAAATTTGTCTGGGGACATAAGAAAAGATCATTTTAGAATGAGTCAAGTAGACATTCGTGGATAACATTTTCAACAATGGATTCTCTTAGCATGGACACAGCCACTGATCTCATCTTACTGCTCCTGCTAAGTTCTGTCCTATAAAATGTG
The DNA here is from genome assembly GCA_037975065.1 of Chaetodon trifasciatus. Classification (NCBI taxonomy): domain Eukaryota; kingdom Metazoa; phylum Chordata; class Actinopteri; order Chaetodontiformes; family Chaetodontidae; genus Chaetodon; species Chaetodon trifasciatus. Next base: position 16,630 of record JBBMOE010000280.1, read on the forward strand.
ATGTTGGACAGGAACGATCAACTAACCCTGAGCTCATAGTGTAAACTGCTTCTCTTCAGCTTCGAGGCGTTCTCGTTGGTGATGCAGAAGTCACAGCCGGCATAAAGTATTGCAAAAGCTCTGAAAGCGATCCTCATCCTGCACCAGGTTGCGTTTGAATCCTCTGGCAGACCTTGAAGAAAAGTTAATCAGAGACTGATCTGTCGAATAAATTCAATTCCTCATGATTTTGCCCTTTCAGTACCTTTTTACAATCCAGATGAGACTGAGGAACAGGTAGGCTACAGTGACCGGCAGGTAGGCCAGCAGCACATTGTAAGTGATCTTTGGAAAGTGTATTTTGTCCACTGTTGAGACAAAAGAAAAAAAAGATGGACTTTTCACTGTTTGGTTATGTATTTTTTAGTTTAGTCAAATTAATTTATTTGATTTAAATAAGTGCTTAAACTCCTAATAGGGCATGCTGCTGCAGAGCTATACAGAGTAGAGTAGGGAGGAGGTGCACAGGTGAGCTGCATACTGCTTAATTAGTTTGGCAGGCAGGAGCTGCAGTCGGAGAGCATGCAGCAGCAGAAGCAGCAGAAGCAGACAAAGAGCAGAGCAGAGGAGACAACTGAGACGCTACCGGTCAGTATGTTCGGTTTATTTATAAAATTAAATCAAATCTATCATTTTTTAAACTGAGCAAATGTAACTTCACTTGCATGCATTGATTTATTTCTGTCAAAAGTAGCATGGTTTCTATGAAGTAAGAATATTTAAATTTGGTTTAATTTCAATTGGCAATGATTAAAAATGAAAATAAGGCCAGTGGTTAAGAGAGTTAAGCTAAAAGTGTAATCTAAAAAGGATGAATAGCTGCATTAAAAAGACTTTAATGCTAAAAAAGGGCACAAATTATTAAGCATTTCATTTAAATCAGCTGTGAAATTACTCTGAATTAAAAATAATTTTATTTGATTTAGTCTAATTAAAATTATTGACTGTTTAGTCATAAATAATTTAGTTAATTTAATGATTCATTAAAAGAAGAAATAAAAATTGTTGTTGCTTGTAGTTTAGGTTGAATTTTCCATGTTTATTTGTGTAAATTGACATTGCATTTGTGTATCTTTGTTCAAGTTTTCAACCTATTCTACGGCTATTCTATGACTTTTCAGTGGAGAAATAAATGGAATTGTTCAACAAAATGAATGGAGTTGTCCTGCGTCCTCTGATGTCACCTCCAGCCTTTTCAAGTTAAAGAAAAAAGTTAAAGACCTTGACATCCACCTTGTAGTAACTGTAGAAAAGATAGGTCTGTTCCAGAAAGCCCTACAGAGTGAGCACAGAAGGTGAGCGAGGAGAGCAAATGCAAACTCTTGTTTTCTTCCTGGGAGCATTAAACAATAAGTGCAAGGACTCACTCTGCCAGACCGCAGATCTGTGATGTGCTCGTGAAAGATGACCAGACCGCGACAGGCGCTGCTTGGATACACACTGCACACACTTCCTGTGGGGAAAGACAGGAGAGCGTATAAGCTTCAGAACATTTCATGCTCAGTGGGACGAAACAAGCAAGCGTCCTCTCACCATCATTCTGTTTATAGGTATTTCCTGACGTAGATAAGTAGGTAGTAGGCTGATTTGGTAATCAGCTTTAAATGGTTGTTAAAATACAGGTCAGAATCAATAATTACACCAAGATTTCTGGCTGTATCTGTTGTTGTCAGTGACATGGCGTTAAGGTGAGCACTGATCTTTGACCTTTCATTTTTGGGGCCAAATACAATCACTTCTGTCTTATCTGCATTAAGCTGAAGAAAATTCTGGCACATCCACACATTGATTTGATGAATACACTCACTCAGTGAAAGTAAGGGATTGTAGTCATGTGATGACACAAAAATATAAAGTTGTGTATCATCTGCGCAAGTATAAGAAATATTATGATACTCCATAATCTGAGCTAGGGGCAACATGTAGATATTGAAAAGAAGTGGTCTGAGAATGGACCCTTGTGGCACCCCACATATCATCTTTTTTTGTTCAGACACATGCTCACCAATTGAGACAAAGTAGTCTCTATCTTGTAAATAGGATTTGAACCAGTGTAGTACAGTGTCAGTAAGTCCCACCCACTTTTCCAGTCTGTCAAGAAGTTTTAAAAACTTTAAAAACAATTTAAAACTTTGATAAGTACAGTCTCGATGCTGTGGTGTGGACGAAATCCAGACTAAAATGCATTAAAAAGATTGTTCTGCATCATGAAGGCATGCGTTTGTTGAAAAAAAAAAACTTTCAATTTTTTTCCTAGAAAGGGTAGATTTGATATTGAGGGTAGATTTGATATTGTAGAAGTAGAGAATACTGTGGTGCTGGTGTAATCTTCTCTACGCGCAGGAACATTGTAGAAAATGTATTGCATGGCCCGCAGGAGCTTGTCTACCTGCTATGTTGTGAATCCTGCCTTCATGGCATTGTTGAGGGTACGCAAACCACAGCTGCCAACACGGATGAGTTGTGCATCCCCATGAAGCTCTGAATGCTCACTCTGAAGGAGCTCCAGCATTTTCAGGTTGACGTTTGGGCCACCCATACTGACTGACAGCAAGTGTCTCACATTGAGTTGTGCAACACATTCCTGTGAATTGTCACAAAGAATAAAATTTATTAAAAATAAATATTTGTCCAGAGTTTTTGGTTATTCATAGAACTCTGCTAGGTTGTAGCCATGTCCCAGTAAGTATCTGTCAATCAATTTTGTCCTATTTGTGTTGTAGCAAGTCGTCCAAGGAACTGTGATCCGAAGTATGAAGACATCACACGGTCATCTTTCCACACACGAACGTGAATATCCAATTGCTTTTTTTTTGCTGACTTGTTCAGAGACTTATCGAACATGAGTACAATGGCCCTGCATTGTTAACACTATTTACAAGCAACTTCTTAAAATGTGGCGCAATGCCGAATCAAATGATGTATGCAGTCTTATCCTTGCTGCATGCGAAACTTTTGGCTATGTCGGAGTCTGTAAACATGTTTTGGAATAGCTCCCCGATACTGTCATTCGAAGAGTCTGAGTGATGCTTGGCTGCGGTGTTCAAGCACCAGAGAACATCAGCTCTGAGCGCTGACATTGGTGACAGCAAGGTCTGCTGCCTGTCTGCTGCAGCTGTCATGGTGCTGGTGATACTAGTTTGCCGCTGAGGTGTGTCGGCAATACTTGTGCTCGTAGCTGAGCTTGTGTTTGCAGCTGCACTGCTCCACCAAAAAAAGAAATAGGGAGCTGCTCCCCCCACGCTCGAATCCTCTGCTGGTGAATGGTGGATGCTCCGTGTGATTTGATCGCTGTAACACCGTTCCAGGTCACATTTGTGGTTTTTCTGCACACT
>JBBMOE010000281.1:0-19855 GCA_037975065.1 Chaetodon trifasciatus
ATATATATATATATATATATATATATATATTTGGGGCAAGCAGCACGATGTATCGATCCAGCTGATGTGACATGAGAGCAACATTTGGTGGATATAAGGCACCTATACTACATCTCTGTTTGGAACCTTGAAGCTTCTATTTTGAAGTTAGTTTTACTGTTTTAATTCTTTTCTTTTGAAGGTCAGGTGTTGTGAGGCAGGTGTTTTTAGAAGTTCCAAATAAAGGAATAAAATGATCAAATGTGATGAAGTATGGTATGGTTATTTTAAGACAAGTATTTCTTAATTGAATTTACATAAAAATTACTATACCGTGATATATACCGTTACCATGATATAAAGTTACATATATCAGGAAATTTTGGCCAATATCAAACACCCCCACTCTGTATTTTACATCGCAGTTGAGCATCATGGTGCAAGTGATGTAAAAGACACAAATCCGATTGGACCGACCAGTGCGTCCTGACTGAGACCCATCTCTAGATGGTCTGCCAAATGTGGCTTGGATCTTACTTGCAAAAATCGCATTTCCTGTGTTTTTTGCTGTCTTGACTTTAATTCACCTGGATGCAGCCTGGATATGCCCACACAGATTTGGGTGGGCTGTCTATGGCCTTGTTCAGACTGCCACTCCAAATTTGTTAACTTGTAAGAAACAGTGCAGATAGTCTGTCTCAAAGATCTTATTTGAGAAACAAATCCTATGTGCTGCAGTCTGAACAGAGCCTATGTGTCAACTCCATGTTGGACTGATGACCCACTGTCAGCTGGGACTGGCTCCTGCCCTGCCCATTATTCTCAAGGATAAGAGAGTATAGTCAGTGGATAGCTGGGTAGAGATTAACCCTCTGCCAACAGCCTGGAACTGGAGTAAAAACCAGGCAATAACATTCTAAGATTCAGAGTCAGTCCATGTCTTTGCATGTCATGTTTTACACAAAGTTTTCCAGAGTTTTTTAACATGCAGATCTGTTATGATCTGTATGACATGAATGAACAGAAGAGAACGTGCGAGAACTTCCAGTAGTATCATAGATTAAATTAGTCCCCAAATTCCAAAAACTGTTTATGAGACTTAATGTGATTGAAGCGTAAGATGTTTGCTTATTAGTGTGACTGGCTAAGCAGCTAAGCAACTTCTGAAGAAGAGATGAAAGCTGAAGGACCAGCTACATACAGTGCTGTGAAAAAGTATTTGCCCCCTTCCTGATTTCTTACTATTTTGCATATTTGTCACACTTAAATGTTTCAGATCATCACACAAATTTTAATATTAGACAAACATAACCTGAGTAAATACAAAATGCAGTTTTTAAATAATGATTTTATTTATTAAGGGAAAAAAGCTATCCAAACCTATATGACCCTATGTGAAAAAGTAATTGCCCCCCTTGTTAAATCATGAGTCAACTGTGATTAACCACATTTTTTGGAAAGCTGAGTTCAATTTCACTGACCACACCCAGGCCTGATTACTGCCAGACCTGTTCAATTAAGAAATTACTTAAATAGAACCTGTCTGAGTAAGTAGGATGCGAGATCTTGAACAGAAACACATCATGCCGCATTCTAAAGAAATTCAAGAACAAATGAGAAACAAAGTAATTGAAATCTATCAGTCTGGAAAGGGTTACAAAGCCATTTCTAAGGCTTTAGGACTCCAGTGAACCACGGTCAGAGCCATTATCCACAAATGGAGAAAACTGAGAACAGTGGTGAACCTTCCCGGGAGTGGTTGGCCTACCAAAATTACTCCAAGAGCGCAACAACAACTCATCCAGGAGGTCACAAAAGAACCCAGAACAATATCTAAAGAACTACAGGCCTCACTTGCCTCTGTTAAGGTCAGTGCTCATGATTCAACAATAAGAAAGAGACTGGGCAAAAATGGCATCCATGGGAGACTTCCAAGGCGAAAACCACTACTGACCAAAAAGAACACAAAGGCTCATCTCACATTTGACAAGAAACATCTTGATGATCCCCAAGACTTTTGGAAAAATATTCTGTGGACTGACGAGACAAAAGTTGAAATTTTTGGAAGGTGTGTGTCCCATTACATCTGGCATAAAAAGAACACAGCATTTGATAAAAAGAACATCATACCAACAGCCAAACATGGTGGTGGTAGTGTGATGGTCTGGGGCTGCTTTGGTGCTTCAGAACCTGCTGTGATTGATAGAGCCATGAATTCTGCTGGCTACCAGAAAATCTTGAAGGAGAACGTGCGGCCATCAGTTCGTTACCTCAAACTCAAGCGCACTTGGGTTATGCAACAGGACAACAACCCAAAACACACCAGCAAGTCCACCTCTGAATGGCTTAAAAAAAAAACAAACTTAAGGTTTTGGAGTGGCTGAGTCAAAGTCCGGACTTAAATCCAATTGAAATGCTGTGGTGTGACCTTAAACGGGCAGTTCATGCCTGAAAACCCTCAAATGTGGCTGAGTTAAAAAATTCTGTGAAGAAGAGCAGGCCAAAATTCCTCCACAGCGATGCGAAAGACTCATTGCCAGTTATCGCAAACGCCCGATTGCAGTTATTGCTGCTGCGGGTGGCACAACCATTTATTAGGTTCAGGGGGCAATTACTTTTTCACATAGGGTCATGTAGGTTTGGATAGCTTTTTTTCCTTTTAGATAAAATCATTATCTAAAAACTGCATTTTGTATTTACTCGGGTTATGTTTGTCTAATATTAAAATTTGTGTGATGATCTGACACATTTAAGTGTGACAAATATGCAAAAAAATAAGAAATCTAGAAAGGGGTAAATACTTTTTCACAGCACTGTACAACGTGTCATTCCACATATGCTTGTAGGTTATTAAATAAGACTTTGCTTTCAATTAGTAATTTTTTTTCGTGCATCCATCTTGAACATTGTCCTTTAGTTTATATTTGTAGATGAAAACTGGAATACATTTTGGAATAGTTTTTAGTGTTGTATAAGAACTTGGGAGTTAACTCACTTTGGCTTCAAAGAAGGTCTTGGCTCCTTTGACCCCCTCTGTGGAGACATCAATTTCGGAAAGACGAGCAAGGACACTGAGGCCACTGTCCTCTGCCAGCTCTCCTGCTGCTGCCTTCCTGAAGATCAGCAGGAACTGAGCAGGACAGGAAGAACGGAGTCACATGGATGCAGACAGAAGGAATATCACATCATGCGACAGATTCTAATCTGGTTAACCTCTCTGAAGCTGAGCTTGTTGTCCAGGTCCTCGTCCACTTCCTTGATCATGTTCTTCAAGCCAAGGTGTGTCTGTGGAGCTCCAAGCTTCTCCATCATCAGCTTAAGTTCCATCAGGTCGATGTAGTTGTCTTTCCCAGCATCATACCTGGACAGAATCAAGCACAACAACAGTTTGTTACAGATAGTTTGAGGTCTTATATCTTTAAGATATCAGGCTCCTGCCTGCAGCCTAATGACAGTGAATTGAACTTAGCTTGTGATGATAGCATTGAAAAAAATGATATTTAAAAATTCAACAACTCTCCATAGTGCGTCACTGTCTTCAGTTTGCACTGGAACTTCTCTCTAGTGAACAACAAATTCCATTTCCATTACAGGAATGTCATTTAGATTCCTGTAGAGAACATACATACGTAGAACATTTTTGGATTTTTCATGTGTAGAACTGAGTGCAACATTATGCACATCTTCCCGGAGAGGATGTCTCCTATACAGTACATTCAGTTCAGTATGCGACTTTTCGTTTAATTTTTGTTTCCGTTTCAAAACAGTCACGCAATGTACTCACGCACAGACCAGAAATTCTTAAGACCAAGTTTTACCTGCTTATCAACTTACCATGCTAGACGTCTTGGCCCAGTTAGTCAAGCTCATGCAGTGTTGCTGTCTCTGAACAGTAATCACAATTCAGAGACCAGATCTAAGCCTAACCCATAACATTTAGATCCACTGTATGGGAGGATCACAGTTTCTTACCCATGAATCCAAAACCAAGGAACACACTGAACTGTGAATTACTGCAAGTGTACTGTTACACTCCTACTCTCCGTCTCTCTACATCAGAAGGCTTTTCACCCCGCTTTTCTTTCTTGTCATTCAGGCCATTTGTACATACTTAATATTAATGACGATTTAATTCCATCTGCCACACACTGAGCAATAATTAATAGGCAGTCATTTCTTGAAAATAATAGGTACATTTTAAACTGTCTGCTAACCACAAAGGCAACTAAACATTCAAGTTTCCCTTAGAAACAATACTGTGGACTGACACTTGTCTTCCCACTGTGTGTGCCCTGTTCCTCTACCTGAGATTTTGACTGGTTCTTGCTCTGGGGTGGTTGCTGTGGGCTGCTCTTAGGTCCGGCAGCCCCTTGGCTTAGGTGTTATGGGATGCCTCTTTCTTTCACATGCCCTTCCTGTTATTGCTCAGTCTAAGCTCTGGGTGGGTTGGTCCTTGGGCAGCTGGGATTACACCCTGGATGGGTATTGGAGGCCACTGATTCTCTTGATCTCTGCATCTCTGGTGTATCTCTTCAGCTGAGCAGCCTTTGGGCTCTATTTTCGTCCCGCAGGGTGCGCACCCCGCGCACCCCGAGCAGTGGTACTTTCGTGCAGCGCAGGCAGGCGCGCAGCGCACTTGGTATTTTGGTAAACCGAGGCACACAGAGATATGCCAGGATGGGCGTTGCAGCGCAGTAGGGGGAGGTGTCGGCATAATCAACCGGCGGATTTGGATGTTTGGTCCATTTCGGTCCACGCCGGCGGCGTAAAAGTGCGCTGAAAGCTCGCCACCCCGGACCTGGTCAACTCTATGCGTCATTTCATTCCAAATACAAATGTTATCATTGTAATGCTTAACGTTATCTACAAAGATGGAGTACATCATTGCTTTGAGGAGGATGAGGAGGAGGAGGAGGAGGCCGAGGATTTACCATCTAAGGACCTCCTCCTGGGAGAAGTTTGGGCATCGGACAGTTTCCTGCGCGGGCTCAGTCATCCTCAAAACTTGCCATGCGCCTTGCCAGCGGCGTTTTTAAAGGTGAGGCGAGGAGCTGGTGTGATTGGTGAAGATTGAACTCGGCTGTGTCAAACCCACTCCACGCCTTCTCCCCTCTCTCCTTCCAAGTTGCGCCGCTGGGTGGGACTGACATGAGAAGGGGGAGTAGTTGCGCTGGCAGCGCAGTGCACGAAAATACCAAAGTCTGTGCCACCACGCCCCATCGGCGCAGCGGACCTGACTTTGCGCCGCGCCTCTGCCGCGCCGGCAGCGGAATCGAAAATAGAGCCCTTTGTCTCTACAGCCTCATTTATGGACATCTTGTACTCTTTTCCATCCAGGCTCCATCCCTCATGACACCCTCTGAACCTGTTAGATTGGTGTAATATTTTCCCCTGAGAGCGCAGAAAGCTTCTGCTTAAATACTGTATGTATAATCAGAATCAGAAAAAGCATATATTTGTTAACGTTTTGTCACCACCACAGAAACACTAGGTAACTGCTAAAGTACAAAATTGTCTGACATTCACTAACTACAGATATTTATTGGTTTGTGTTATGGTTTGCAGTCAAACAGTGCCTGTTGGTGTTGATAACTGACAGTGGCTGATCATCTAATTATGAGCTGAATTGTACTCAGTGTCTGACAACATGGTTCTCTACTACTACTACCACTATCCTAAACATGATGTGCTCAATGGTGTTATTAATGACTGCTGAGGAAACCTGGAAGCTCAGCATTCTCGTTCTTCCTTTTATAAGTACATTAACAAAAATGTCAATATTTGTCTGTATAACATGACCTCCGCTGTCTGTCAGCTGCTGTGTGTCTGCAGTGTATCTAGAGAAGAGACAAGTAGTCTCGCCTTGAGATGTTTCTGATCAGTGTGTTTAATGTGAAAAAATGATTTTATCATTCTTGTGACGTTCTTATGTCAACAGACTAAAATGCTAATAGCTGCATGAGTCTTGAAACTTGTTTAGATTCATCTTGATCACCCTGAACCCATTTATAAACTTCACATTTAAAAAAATAAATGAGACAGCATTTTGTGGAAATGTCACACTATATAAATAAAGTCTATTTGCTATGTCTTCATAATACGTAATTATCACTTACTGCACCATTGGTTTTGGCCTTGATGCCCTACATTTTGACTGCAACTCTCCAATATATCTGAATTTGTCATACGCCAAAGTGGCCTTGTCCTAAAAATGACTTAATTCCCAGTGACGTACTGTCACTTACTGGATCAATATGGGATGTGATTTGTCCTGTATTGGCGTGCACACCCTGCTAAAGCACACACTACATTTTCACATGCTTGGAATGGTACGAGAAATAATAAAACCAAGAGTTTCATGAGACATAGCAGAGAGATTTCACATCAGAATTTTGCTGAGGACAACAACACTTAGAATGACAGGCAAGTTGTCAGTGTCACAATCTGCTCCTCAATGCCTTTTTCAGCTGCTCTCTCATCCCCACCCCTGGGCATTGCTCTCGGCCCTTGTCTCTATCCTTCAACTCCCCTGACCTGCCATCCTCTAGCTGTCCACCAGATGTCCTTGGACTCTCCCCCCATTCCCTTGACCTGACTGCCCCACCCACTTACACACCTGCTCTCACTTCCCATATCTGATTTAACCAATAATCTACTTGATGGAAATGAATCTTATCAAAACTAGGTTACTTCATCCTTCTTGAAAGGTGAAATTACATTTGTTTTATAATTCCTACGTAAGAGTAAAGATAATATGCTGTATGCTGGTAAGATATTACTAACCAGTTCGACAATGGTGGACATTAATGTGCTAGGCTATCCATCCTTAATGAGAGGCTCTCGACTGAAGGTTAAATAAGATTTATTCTGTCTTTTATGAGGACAGCACCCGAATCTACAACACGATCAGCGATGCGACGAAGGATATGAAGGAGAGGGGCCTCCCAGTCACGATTATACTGCCGCCAGAAGATCCACTCCACCACCTGGACCTCCATGCTTGGCGCGCGTCAGGAGAGGGACGGTCAGCGAGGGATTTCCCCAGGAGAGCTAACGCATTGGAGAGGCTGCAGGTATTCAGGAGGGATTCTCCCTCTTAAAAAATGGACAAAACTGTCCCGGGTAAAAGCCTACACACGAGGTAACACTGACAACGAAGAGCAAACTGTAGCTATTCATTACATAATGTACAATATGTTATGATGAAGGAAATTGAACAGTTTGAGGCAAAATAAGCAAATACTTTTCTCGGACGGGAAGATATTGCTCTCTTTATGTATTCCATGTAAAAAGAAAGAGTTGAAAAATAAGTCAGAGGACGAAAATAGAAAGAATTTGTAATGGACACATTTACTTTATGGACCATACTGCTTTGGAGGGCCCTACTCTCACGTCGGTGTAGAGAGGTTTTCCCTTCCAGACTAGAGATTTTCTCTAGTCAGTTAAAGGGTCAATCCATGGAAACCTTTCCCTTGGAAGTCTTTTTTTTGCAAATGTTGATTTTGTTAAGTGTTATTTTTTCCAGTATTCAGTGTTTTTGTTTTCTTGTTCTGCCAGAGAGACTGTTTGCAGCAGAGGCTTTGCAGTTATTTGAGACAACTCATAGGAGAGATGGCACATGAGAATATTAAGATAGTTTCTTTCAATGTTAACGGTATCCTTAACCCCATTAAACGCAGTAAAATACTTGCCAAAATGAAAAAAGAGAAGGCACATATTGTTTACCTACAGGAGACACATTTGGACAATAAGGAACATGAAAAACTTAGAAAAATGGGATTTACAAAAATCTTTTTTTCATCCTAAAAATCCAATCACAAACGAGGGGTAGCCATTTTGATCTCAAACAAGATTTCATTTGAACATACATATGAGCAAAAAGATAAGGAGGGCAGGTTTATTCTAGTGAGGGGTACAATAGATGGGAATGAGATCACCCTCTTTAATATTTACGCCCCTCCTAGTAGTGACTTCTCTTTTTTCCAAAAGATATTTGACATAATAATAAGTGGAACTGTGGGAATCTTAATATGTGGAGGGGATTTGAATATTCACTTGCAACCGAAATTGGATGTGTCGAACCATACTCACACTCATAAACCAGTAGCTAAAAAGTTCAATAAATTATTGAAAGATGTCAATTTAATAGACATATGGAGAGACATGTACCCCAAAAGTAGGCAATATACACATTTCTCTGCCCCTCATTCTGTGTATACCAGAATTGATTATTTCATCACTTTCGGTAAGGATAGATCAAGGATCAAGGACGCAGACATAGGATCGATGGACCTGAGTGACCACGCCCCAATATATATCACCCTAAACTTGGAGAATAGCCCTAGAAATACAACATGGCGTTTCAATTCGAGCCTTCTCAATGACCCGTCATTTAAAAAGCAAATGAGCACGGAAATTCAAATGTATATAGAGGATAACGTTACTGAGGACGTTTCACCTCCCATGATATGGGATGCAGCAAAAGCCGTTCTGAGAGGCAAAATTATAGCTGCGGCCTCACTGAAAAAGAAAAAACGTCAGAAGAAACTACTAGATCTACAAAACCAATTAAAATTGCTGGAAAATAAACATGCACAGGGCCAAAACACCAACACACTACAGCAGATAAAGAAAATTAGAAACGAAATAAACATGATTTATACACAAGAAATTGAAACAAAAATGTTATTTACTAAACAAAAGTACTATGAGAACGGCTCTAAGTTCACAAAACTATTAGCAAGAAAATTGAGAAAGAAAGAGGCGGACAGCACTATATACAAAATACGAGACCCTCAGAAAAACTATATAGAGAACAAACGGGACAAAATCCAAACAATCTTTGAACTATTTGGAGACACTAGAACTACCAGTGTTGACTGAAGACCAAAACAAGGCCCTGAATGCTAAAATAACTACAAAAGAATTAAATGAAGCCATCACCAGATTAAAAGCTAACAAATCACCAGGAAGTGATGGTTTCACAACTGAGTGGTATAAGGCATTTAGAAAGGAGCTCATGCCTATTCTGCTAGCAACATGCAACTGGGCTCTAGAGAAGGCAGTGACTCCGCCCACGTGGAAAGAGGCCATTATATTTCTTATTCCGAAAGAGGGAAAGGATAAGATTGAATGTGGATCATATAGACCGATTTCCATCCTTAATGTTGACTTTCGTATATACACATCTGTAATGGCAAGAAGGATGGAAGAATTCCTCCCCACTCTGATTCATAATGACCAAACAGGATTTATACACATGCGTCAAACACATGATAATATAAAACGTACATTACATATTATGGATCATATTCGACAACACAAAGTTAAGGCAATGATACTAAGTTTAGATGCAGAAAAAGCCTTCGATTCGGTCAGCTGGCAATATCTTTATAAAGTTCTAAATAAATTTGGTTTCAATGAACCAGCGATAAACGCTATAAAAGCTATTTATGACAATCCTACGGCAAAACTCAAAATTAATGGTCACATATCCCATCCTATCTCATTAGAGCGAGGAGTGAGACAGGGTTGCGCTTGGTCCCCACTCCTTTTCGCGATTTTTTTGGAGCCACTTGCTCAATATATTAGACAGAATGATAAAATTAGTGGCATTACAATTAATGGAGTAGAACATAAAATAGCATGTTACGCGGATGACGTCCTCTTATATTTAAGACAACCTGAGACATCTTTGCCTGAAGTGATGAAGTTCTTACAAGGTCTTGGCCCACTATCAGGTTATAAGCTTAATATTAACAAGACCGAAATTCTTACATACAACTTAAGCCTATCTGATAAATTTAAGAATGCATACCCATTGAAGTGGAAAACAGAATCCTTTAAATACTTAGGGGTGATTTTACCCAAGGACATATCAAGGTTATATGAGAAAAATTATGACCCTCTACACCGTAAAATTAAAGAAGACCTTGCAAGGTGGAATCTTGTACCCTTCCTGAGCTTGAGCTCGAGAATAGAAACAATCAAGATTAATGTTTTACCAAGATTCCTATATCTTTTCCAGGCCCTTCCAGTTACAGTTACCCAAGATAAATTCGCAGAATGGGACAAGATGATCTCAAGATTTATATGGCAAGGAAAAAGACCACGAGTCTTATTCAAAACGTTACAGCTACCCAAAGAAAAAGGAGGCTGGGGTTTACCATCCTTAAAAAATTATTATTACGCAACACAAATCAGAACTTTATTGTGCTGGTGTAACCCATCCTACAATGCACGATGGAAGGATATTGAAACTAAAATATTACCCGGTATTCATATACAGGCCATATTGCCAGACAAAAACCTGCCAAGATACATAGATGAACTAGAAAACCCATGGGTAAAATCAGTGCTGAAAGTCTGGAAAAAGGTTATAAAAGAGCATGACCTAGAAGAGGATGTTAAAATCCTAAGTTGGTGTGCATATGACTCAGAATTTACTCCGAACACTCTCGACCATAGATTCAAATCCTGGATAAAAAAAGGCATAACATCTATGAGTGGCATCGTAGAGAAAAATGAAATCATGTGCTTTCAAACTCTAAGAGAGACATACACATTAGAAAGAGAGGATCAATTCAGATTTTTCCAATTAAGAAATTATTACAATCAAAAGATCAAAAAGATTGATACTAAAGATACTAATAAAGCCTTTACCCAACTTTTCATAAATGCATACAAATCAGATAAAAATAGAGGGATCATATCACAATTATATAAGTGTCTTAAGGCTCTGGAGAATCACTCCACTGAATATATTAGGGAAAGGTGGGAGAAAGAAGGAGGTTTACAAATAACAGAGGAAGAATGGCAGGATATATGCTCTTCTCAGTGGAAATGCACAAAATCTCATGCATGGAAGGAATTCTGCTGGAAGAATGTCGCAAGGTTTTTTATTACCCCACATGTGAAGTCACATTACGACAATGGTAACTCTCAGTGTTGGAGAAATTGTGGTTGTCGAGTTGCAAATCACTATCATATTTCTTGGGCTTGTCAAAACATATTGAAATACTGGACGGACATACATGGAGCCATACAGACCATCTTTAATATACAAATACCTTTTGATTTTAAAACCATATACCTGGGCCTTCTCCCCCTAGAATTGAGAGGTACTGATACATACTTAATGGGTATATTATTGACGGCTGGGAAAAAGGCTTTAACCAAAAAATGGATGATGGCTTCGGGGCCTACTTGGATAGATGTGACTTTTGAAATATATAAGATGGAAAAGATCACCTTCTCGCTAAATCTTAAGATGGGTTGCTTCTTACAATGCTGGGAAAAATGGATGCAGTATATTGGACCCCTGAGACCCGATTTGGTTATGACAATGCATTGAAGGACATTGTTTTTTTTTTTGTTTTTTTTTGTTTGTTTTTTGTTTTTCCATGGGATGCATTCACCTCGGTGCCTGTTTTGACCATTATAGTATGCTTATGAAGCTGTGAAGCCATACTGCTGTATGTTCCCTTTACCTTATCTCTCTCTGGATGTATATAGTTACACGCTTATCATTCCCTATCTTTTTTATTTTATGGTACATGTATATGTATGTTTATATGTGTGTAGGTGTGTGCCTAAGTATATACGCACAGGTGTGAGGTTGGTGTGTATGAATATGCACATGGTTTTGCTTGTTTGTTGTTACCATTTTAAGTCAATTTTATTTTTACCTTTTCAAAAGTAAAAAGAAGTGGACTATAAGTTGATATAACAGGAAGATAGGCTGAGAGACAATTCATGTATGATTTCAGCATCTCTGGAAGTGTATCCCTATTTTCTTTCTGTTCTCTCATTTTTGGAGATTGTAACATTTGAGTGCACTTCGAAATAAAAACAAAATTAAAAAAAAATAATAATAAGATTTATTCTATAATGCCTTCACATACTTGACTCATAATTCCCTTTACATTCATGTTGAGAAGAGGAGAGGACTTTGGAATTATGCTTAAAGAGCACAAATTGGTACATAAAAATTCACCAGATTGCAGGAAATGATCATCTCAAGGTCTTTTGAGATATTTGCTTTCCAAAGACTTCTGAGGAAAAAAACAGAGACAAAGGGCCTTGTTTCCCATTAAGGAAGCTGAACAGTGTTTTATTTCTTCAAATCAAACTGTGCTCTCTTTTATATCTTCATGAGCCACAAAACTGTCAAAGGATTTTTGTACTTTCGCAAATCTGACAATACCACAGCCACTCCAAATTTCTGAGCTGATTGACCAGGTGCATAAAAACGTCTGTCTCTATGCTCTACTTCTATGTTCATAACACGACAGGGCATGTATGATCAAAAAGACAAGGGATGATTTGGACTGAAACTTGGATGAAGTTCTGAGCAAAGTCGAGTATAGGAGTAATTCTTCATTCTTTTGGACTGGATATATGCTTTGATAGTTCCCCCAAAGCAGACATTTTACAATGTCCTTGCTATTTAATTTTTTTTTTTTTTTTTAATGATTTTTGTTTTTTTTTTTAATCAGAGACTACAATTAACGTTTACCTGCACACTTGCACCGGTAATGTGCCCTTGCCTGGGTCAGCTGTCAAATATGGACTTGGAAAAGTATTTCTAAAATATTAAACCAACTAGACTTGCACAGACCCGACCCATTTTATTTCTGTATAAAATGATCATCTAAAATAGCCTGGCCTTGGATTCCACATTAGATTTCACAGCTAGAACAGCAAGAATCCAGTGGTTGGCTATATAATATGGGATATCCTTTCAGTTTTTGACTTGTTTTACTGGATCCAAACACACTGTACTTTGTGACTGGGCAAGATTAGTACAGCATTGAACTGGCTATGGAGTAAACACAGGCAGTCTCTTCATCTATCTGTTTACTTATCAGTCAGATAAGGGGCACACCCACTTCCCCATCATACTCAAAAATCCCACGCATAGCTATGGCACACTAGAATAATTTTAACTCCCAAGATAAATGCTCAAACTGTACATGTTTGATTGGATCTGAAGCATTTGAAGATAGCTGTACAGAGTCTGAGTAAGTAAGTAGTGCATTTCAATAACTGACAGGACTGGACAGGACAGGAACCTGAAGAATCTGGATAGAGCATCACACGGAAACAGCCTGAAGTCATACACATGCAAAAACAAAACCTCTGAGTGAGTTTCCCTCAATGCAGAATGAAGTTCTTTCATTAGAAAGAAATGCCAATTCCAGAAGGAGCAGCAGAAAGTGCACAAGTATCTTTGTTACAGAAAGATGTGTTACAGCAGATGCTAGTAATAATAGGCCAAGTACCATATATGGTTTGTGAATAATTCCCAGATGTGTTAACTGCATTTACTGTACAAGGATGAGAACTGTGTAAGAGGAAGTGGTCAGCAGAGGTAAAATAAAGATTCCCTGCAATTCATCCTTATGGGCAAATAAAATGTTTGTCTGAAAACATCTAAGCAACAGTTATACTCTGTGCCATACATATGCCTGCTTAAAATGATAAAGTGCACTACTACACTGGAAACAGGAAGTTGCTACAGGATCCTGGCAGTGACATAAGTACTGTTTAAAATAAAGTTACAAGTCATCTGGAGGAACAGATATTTTTGTAGGTCAGTGGAATCATTTTTTGACTCTGGATTTAAAACAGAGCCTCTAACAAACAGAGGGATAGTTTAGGACTAAATATAAAATAAATAGGACTAAATATAAAGTAAATATTTGATAACAATTGCAGCTGCATGTTGCACAAAGATTGCTTCTTTCCACAACAGATTCTAGATTGTTTCAGTAGCTTTTAAAGTTTTATAATACTCTTATTACATCACTGCAGCTCAGAGCAACATCAGGCGATGATAAATCAAAGTAAAAATTAAACCCTCTGTTTAATTTCGCTTAAAGCCTTCCGTTTGATATGTGGAAATTATTCATAGTGTTTCTACAGCTTCTTACTCCATTGTAACACGTTGAATATTGCTGAATATCAGTTCTTGCCATCACAAGTATAAAACTGGATTTTCTCATGGGAATCACCATTTGATATCCTGTCGTGTTAACTTCTTCATTCATGGTTCTGGTGATGATGTTTGTAATTAACACCTGTGCCTCTGTCACATGAACATGCTCGTAAGTTGCTCATAATCAGTTTCATGATACCGCTTATTCAGGATCACCAATGCTGGGTTCAATGAAGCCAGGCATCATACAGACTAACAGCTGAAGAGGAGCTTGCTTTGAAGCACAGGCCTCTGGTTCAACTGTGGCTTCAGGTCACAGACATGGAGTTGAGCATATGGGGGAATAATTGCATTCAATCTGTAATCTCTCACCATGCGTTTTCTTCTGAAGGCAAAGCTATGTTGTGTCAATGTGTGTGTAATTACACTTAAAATGTATTTCATTACAATTCACAGCATCTGTTAATTATTAACATTTTTATCAACCACACATCAAGTCCTGGAAGGAGTCTGAGAATATTGCACATGACGGATTTTATCACTGACTTTCATAATGTCCCCACCCCAAATTCCCCTTATTTTCTTTATCACTCTATTTGTTAGTCCAATGATTAAGCATTTATGCCAAAAAACATAATGACCATCATATCATCAGGTCCCAGTACTCCAGCTCCGTCTTTGAGCTTTTATTTGTGTTACCAACACCATTTCTCGCTCACTTGTCCTTGAATTTGGAGCTAAATTGTGAGCTATTTTGTGATAGTTCTTCTT
The DNA here is from genome assembly GCA_037975065.1 of Chaetodon trifasciatus. Lineage (NCBI taxonomy): Eukaryota > Metazoa > Chordata > Actinopteri > Chaetodontiformes > Chaetodontidae > Chaetodon > Chaetodon trifasciatus. The sequence goes on from JBBMOE010000281.1 coordinate 14,690, forward strand.
CCACGTTAGTAAAAAGGAAGACGTGACCTACATGAGCACTTCCGTATGAGAGTGATCTTCACGTTCCTTCCTCGTCAAAACCTACTGACTTACATGAAATTAGGATGGCTTGTTTAAGAGCTAGCCTCCGACCCAGCTGGGCTATCAGACAGTAACTTGACGTTATTCATGCAGACACTCACATTTTGAACAGCTTCTCCATTTCTTTGATCTGGTTTCGGGAGAACTCCTTGAACTCGGTGTAGGGGTTGAACACCCTCATGCTGGGCTGGTGGTGTTCTCCGTGGCCCTCGTTCAGCTCCTCTCGCCGCAGCAGCTTAGCTCCCAGCTCCGTGTCTGCGTTGGCCATGCTCGGTTTCTCTTCCGACCCATTCTGCTCTCCGGGGACGTCCACAGCTACAGGCTCCTCGGTTCCTTCCTCGATCTGCAGTCGACGGCTGAGTTTGGACGACAGCTCGTCAGTGGCCATTTTCAAACTGTTAAACGTTAGCTAATAATCAAGACAGAACGTTATCTAACGTGAGCTAACTCCAACAGAGGAGGAGGCGTCCGCGCAAAGGCACAGACAACCTTCTGTCCGATTGTTTCTGCCTTGGTACTGGCTGTACAGGGATATTTGTGGCAAGAGCCTAGAAAATTGATCACAAATATATTTGCTTAGCTAACGTTTAGTCTTAACTCCCTGTGCTCACGCCCCAAATTCAGATAAATGCTTCCACTCCAGTATATTACATGGAGACTTATTAGCTACGTAGCATTCTGTCGCTCTGTCACGCTGTGACGACGCCTTTTAAAGAGACAGTCGGATGCACGCACGGCCTGCACCACGCTGCAGATGTCTGTGGATGAGTTTCACTTCAACTCACCTCATCCCCAGCTAAAGCCGGTCGTATTCTGGCTCCGCCGATCAGTCTTGTACAGCAGATTGTGTATGGTGATGGTGATGTTCAGCGTTGTGCAAGTTCACACTTTCCAAGAGCTGGCTCAAAGTTCAGTTCACATAGATTCAACTGAACTAGTTCATAGTCAGTTCTCAGTTTGAAATTTTGTGCTGAGTTCAAAGTCCCAAAATTGATTTCTGCTTCTTCTTTTTTAGATCTCCTAAAATTCCTAAAAATTTGAGCCAGCGTACTTGAGCTTTACTTGAGTATTTACATTTTATGCAACTTTATACTTCTTTTCCAGTACACCGCAGAGGCAAATATTGCACTCTTTACTGTCCTACAGTCTAATCTAATTGTCTATTGACTATTTTGACTAAAATGACTATTTTGGTCATGGCTTTCATACACTCTCTGTAATAAATCATCCAAAAGCACAATTCTTATCATACACAGGCCCCTTGGACAAAATCTTATCAAATGGGGGTTTATGGTCTAATTTGCATCAGTTTTGGGTTCCTTGACACAAATAAGACCGAGGACCATTGAAATGAGTGAATATACAATTTACAGCTTTAACAAACAATAGAGTTTCATGACGGTTGTTACTGGAAGGAGGCTGATGCTTCAAAAACATTGGCCCATTTATACTGTGTATTCACTTTTTTTTTTGTTGTTTGTTTTTTTTGTTTTTTTTTTAATGCTTTGTAGATTGGCTTTCATTTAAATCCAGTGGATTGAAGACCTGCATGGACATGTGATATATCTTATGAATACAGGTCCAGCCAAGATATTGAAAATAGGTTAATGTTTTTCAGAGACATCAAAATATTTATGTTGAAGTATTTTTCTAGTCTAAGTCTTATCAGTCTTAAGCACACAACTGCCACAGGAGTAGATCTGTGTTCAACACCAGTACCCCTGGCTTGGTTTTGCACTCCAGTAAATACAATTAGTATAAAAAGTAGTTTGGGAAACCATGTGTCTGTACTCTCACCAGGACAGTAGTGGGGTTTAGCAATGACAAATATTGTGCATGGGGGTGTTGTTGGATATTCCAAATTGGGAGATAACATGGGTGATTAAACAAGAAAGCAGTTATATAATAAATTACAATGATATTTTTATCTTTTTATCTTATCCTTCCTAAAAGGGAGCAGATCAACCCTTTTCCAAAGATTAGAAACTGTTGGAGAGGAGAAATTCAGTTTATAGCACCTCAGATGTGGAGTGTGCTCATGACCACAGGAGAAAGTGGCCAGATACCTGCCTCTCAACGCCTGTGTCAAGTTCAGATAATGAAGAGAATGCTGTATGTGTGTAAAAGATGTAATAAGAACTCTTCTAGTTTCACACAAAGATCTGTAGTCTACTTTTTTGTCTGTTCTTCCTAGATTTTCTGATCGTGCATTAAAAGTTTGCAATAAACAATTTTAAATTGGAAAAAGTAAAGTATAGTCTTCCTTTGAAGAACTAAATGTTGTATTTGGCTTTTGTTTTCAGAAGAGGCATGGAAGAAGGAACAGGAAAAGAAAATGTCAAGGCCCATTTTAGCGAACTACAAGTCAAGGAAAAAGGTGGAGTTTTCAGGCAGGCTCCAAACACAACACAAATGTGAAGACATACACTTTCCTACACTCACGTAATTGATAGCTGATGTAATATTTATATGATAAAAATACATTATCATTATTGAATTATATGATTTGAGCAACTGTAGCCAAGTTTCATTCAGTTTTTGGTGAAATTCCCTCTGAAATGCAGGAATGTCCTAGCAGCAAACAAATCTAACTATGTGAAAGGAGAAAAAAAATGAGGTCACAATGTATGCTCCACATATAATAATAAGCCGTCAGATAAAAAAAAGAATAGACACTTCAGGAGAAAGAGATGTTAGAAAATTATTTTTTTTTTTTTTGAAGGTGTCAACAGATTTAGAACCCCTAAGACCTTCAGGGAAGCTGTTCCACAGATTTGGGGCATAGCTAACAAAGGCTGCCTATGTGTGCCTTTTAGTTCTGACCTCAGGAACAATGAAAAGGTTTGTGTCAGAACATCGAAGCAATCTAGCAGGCACATATGTCTTAACCATTTTGGACAGATAGGACGGGACAAAGCCACTCAGTGATTTAAAAACCAGTAACAATTTTCAAATGAATCCTGCGACAGACAGCTAACCACTGTAAACATTTTAAGATTGGAGTAATGTGGGATCTCTGTCTGGTTTTTGATATGTTTTCAGGCCCTGTATTGACCAGCTTAGATTGTAAATGAAAATGAAACAGAGACTTTCAACAACTTTCTGATTTTGTCTTCATTGTAATTTCATTTTCTTACTGCATATACAGTACATACAGTTAGAGTTTGAAGTCCAGTCCTCAGTAGGGCTGGGAATCACAGTGTAACTCCCAATAAAATATTATCATATTTTGTCCACAATAACATTATTATTTTCAGGAGTTCTGGGATACCACATTACTGTGCACCATAGTTATCTTTAATACATCCCAATCTTCAACAGATTAGTAATTAATTCATTAGAAAGAGGAACGGAAAAAATATACACCTAAAAATAATAGTTTTAGTTCAAAGAGTCTTCAGTTCCTGTAGTTTATTAGTTCAGAGAGTCTTTTATACAAACCCAACAACACTGAAACTGTGCCGTCATTCAAACAGCTGTAATCTGACAAAATTGTCGGAGGGCAGAATAGGTCAAAGATAAAATATAATCTGAGAAGGTAGTTGAAGCATCTGAAGAGAATCCTGGTTCTTGAAATCTTTTCTACTTATTATGTATATGAATAGCTTCCATCTGTTTTAATAAACATTATGCATGGAGGAGACTCAAGAGGGTGAAGGGAAGTTGAGACTCTGGGTGGGGGAGCTGTCTCCTCAGATGATATTGGATTTCTGGTTAGTGTCCCCAGTGGTTCCTGTATTCAATTGAGAGAGAAGGGAGAGAGAAAGAAAAGGGGTTGGGGGGTAAAGTGGAAGGGAATGCATCAGCTGAGTTTAAATACGTTTGTGCGGAAATGGGATGTGTTGGAGCCTTGGTCTTTGTTCCCTAACCCAGTTATTTATAACTTAATTTCACTAACAAAGAGCATGCCAATAAGACAGACACACATTTAGAGTGGCTTAAAAATATTATGGATGGTGGAGAGCCAATATGGTAAAGGAGGGATGTATAGGGGTGTGGAGGGAGAGATGTGGGGTGAAGGAATGAGGATCTAGGGATGAAGGGATGGGGGGATGATAGGTGAGGGATAGAGGGATGAAGGTAGAGGAATGAAGGGGTAAGGGGAAGAAGAGCGAGGGATGAAGGGATGCTGGATCAGGGATGGAGCGCTGAAGGTAGAGGGATGAAGGGGCAAGGGGAAGAAGGGTGAGAGATGTAGTATCAGAACAATATATACTGTAAATAGCTCCATCCAAGGCTTTAACATGGTGATGATTTTGTTAACAGTCATTGAATAGTAAATTCTGAAAATGAATAAGTATATTTTCTAAATGGATAACAATATTCCTCTTTTAATTCTAATTTTTGACATGGTGAAAACATAGTTGGACCTTGACAAAGTCTCCAACATTATTGGTGCACCAAAATTCAAAGTTTTATGGTTTACATTAGTCTAATTTATTTATTTGTCAGGGAGAAGGCACAGATTTCTCATATGTACACCAAAACGTGTTTTTCTTGCTCTACTCATTAAACCTGTTGATACAGATCATTATAAGATCTTTTCATAATACATGCAATGTAAGTTGTGGAGGACAAAAACAGTCCTTTTTGTGCAAAAACATGTTTTAAAGTTTTTCTGAAGTTAATATGAGGCATCAGCAGTCTGAATAAGTCAGATCAAGAGTATATACTTCACAGGTACAGGCATTCTTGGTAAATGGTAAATGGACTGTAGTTATATAGCGCTGTCCTGCGTGTGTGCTTTTACAACACAAGTCTACATTCATTGTTTCACCCACATTCATATGATGTCTACACCACCTGCTCATTACAAGCTTTTAACCATTCACACACACTCACACACTGATGGTACAGCATTGGGGGCAATGTGGGTTCAGTACCTTGACCAAGGATACTTCTATGTTTATGTTTAAAAAGAAAGGCACCCCTTCGCTATGCTTTTGTAGAAATTTTTGGCAAGTATGTTGGTTGGATGATCCTGACAAACAAAATTTTAAATCATGCGGTAATTAACACAGATTATGCTGTCTTGGTTTATGGGAGCCCCAACAATGTTATATTATATTATATTATATTATATTA
>JBBMOE010000282.1:0-19818 GCA_037975065.1 Chaetodon trifasciatus
TGTGTGTGTGTGTGTGTGTGTGTGTGTGTGTGTGTGTGTGTGTGTGTGTGTGTGTCAGAAGGAGAGGGTGGGAGTGTGTATGAGCATGTGTTTGTGCTGGGAGGAGAGGGAGAGATGGTTGAAGGAAGCTAAAATGATTTCTCCTCTCTCAGTCCTATAAGCTGAACTGGTCTCCTTCTGTCTTTCTCCCTCTATCTGTGTATCTCACTCTCTCTGTACACTGTGCATGTACGTATGTCCTCCAACACTCAATATGTTCTCTCTCCCTCCCTTGTGCTCTCTCTGCCTGCTAATGTGCCCTCCCTTCCTCTTCTCCCTCTTACACATTTATTCAGAGCTGCACACTGTCTGCTCTCAGAGTCAGTTCTTCCCACGGGCCCCAGGTAGAGATGGAGAGAGTGAGGGAGGGAGGGAAGAGGGAGAGAGAGGGAAAATAGAGGAGGGATGGGGTGGTGGGATGGTGAGCCATGACGTGCAGTGCATTTATTTCAAATGGGAGAAACACAAATTTGCACCTTTACAAAGGCAAAATGAGCTCCACTTGTGGTTCAGTGCATGTTATTTGGCCTGGGATCATTCAGAGAGTTGAGAGAGACACAGGATGCAAACTTAAAGGAAGTCTCTCGCTGATCGCTGGCTTGCTGCTAATTACCATTTTTTTCCCCCCATTCCACTCTTCGAGGCTGGCTGAGCACCAGAATTAAGTGCGCAGTAGATGAATGAGTGTTGAAGCAGGCTAGTTGTAGCCATGTGTTCAGTGATGAGCACTGATAATGCACTGTTCCCAAACAGAGGACAATATTTACAATATAATCATGCTTAACCATAAAAATGGTTACAGTCATGTGCCCTCCTGTGTGAAAGATAATGGGAATAACAATGTGCTGATTTCCATATTTACGCAGATATGCAAACATAGAAAATGCTAATTTGATCCATGATACATCATCATAATTATATTATAAATTACCTTCATGTCTGTCTGGACAAGAAGTGCTAATTGATTAATTTTCCACCAATGGGGGAGACACAGCTGAAAATGCAGCGGCCACCTTATAGGGGAGAGCTCATGTGGTCATCTGACAATGACAAGCAATGTATATATTCAAATGAATTCATGTTTACACATAAATATTCAGAACATTTCATTCAACATGGGCCTATGTATATGAATCACATAGTTTTGATCTTCCCCACAACAATATCATCAAATGCTATACAGCAGTATTTTACAGAACCAGCGAGCACTGCTCTGGGGAAGGCATGATAAGTACTCTGGTGGGTTGGGACACAGAGGCCCGAGGGCCATACAATATTAGCGATTTCAAATTCCCATTTGGCTATGTTAATGCCAATCAAGAACAATTACTTAACTCCACATTCTTAAACAAATAAACAAAGGGGAGAGATAAACGTGAATAAGGAAAGTGCTGGTAGTTTGAGGAAATATGGCACATTAGGAAAACTAGCCAGAAATCTATGTTTCGGCAGTTATTGTACTATGATACTCACTCATGTATCAGCATCAAATCAGTCTTACTCATACAGGAGTGCATTGCTCACTTAAAATCTAAATGTACATAAGCCTTTTGAAGCAGTGTGTTCCCTTACAGGAAAAGTGATCACAATGTGAGTCATTCTGTGATTAACATGCCTGAAGAAAATTCTTACACCACCTGGAAATTTTTGAACTTTTATGTGCTCTAATGCATTTGCTGAATATGGATAATTGATTTATTTTATATATATGGGTTTGTATCAAAATTTCACATCAGCATGACTTTAAAAACTCTGACACTTCAAATTCATGATATTCAAGTGTAATGTTACAAATTTTGTTCTTTTTAGCAAATTAAAGGTGACATATTATGAAGCTCGGGGTCAGGCGGGGGCCTTTCTGTGTGAAGTTTGCATGTTCTTCCCGTGCTTGCGTGGGTTCTCTCCGGGCACTCCGGCTTCCTCCCACAGACCAAAAACATGCTCATTAGGTTAATTGGTGACTCTAAATTGTCCCTAGGTGTGAATGTGAGAGTGAATGGTTGTGTGTGTGTTGCCCTGCAGTCGGCTGGCGACCGGCTCAGGGTGTACCCCGCCTCTCGCCCGTTGACAGCTGGGATAGGCTCCAGCCCCCCCCAACCCCGAAAGGGATACAAGGGGTATAGAAGATGAATGAATGAATGAATATTATGAAGCTTTTTCAATAAGTTATGTAGGTCTATGATTTCCATTAAACATGTTTCTGAAGCTGTTTGCTGAAAATAGCTTTCAGGAAAAGATTCTCGCCCCCTTCTATTACCCTCTGTTTCAGTCCCTTTCAGAATGTGCCGTTTCTGGTGTCTGTAGCTTTAAATGCAAATGAGCTGCTGTTGTCCCACCCATGTTACCGTGGTAATGGGGAGAGCGTAGACTCTACGCGTATGAAAGTAGCGGACATGGCGGCTGTAAACGCGTTCTTCAGTAGTTCAACCGGACATGTTCGAACCTGAATAAGATCCTGAAGCAGGGGAGGCTCCTTCAGAACCTCAGAGAATTCAGCAGGACGCTTCTGAAAGGTTAGTCTAAAAACGTCTTTCTAATTTTTTCTCTTTAGTACTAGCGCCGCCAGCGTGAGAGGCCCGCAGTTCAGACGGTCAATGCTCATGCTAGGAAGCACCAATCCTAACTTGTAGCATACCAGAATGACGGGGAGAAACTCAGCTAAAAGCCTCTAACAAGCATACCCAGCAGCCAAACTTAACATACTGTAATTCATACTCCAAGAAATTATATGGGCATGTGACGAAAACACGGAAATAGTGTATGTCCACTTTAGTGTGTCTGCTGATTTCACCACGTCACGCAAACCACACAAGCTGGTTTGTTTACATAAAGAGGAGGGGGTTTCTAGCAATCACTGGGTTGCTGAGACATTGACCAGTCTAACCGCGCTGTTAGTTTCAGCGTTCCGTCTCATTTACACATGAATGGGCAGAGCACGCAGACACACTGCTGAGCAGCACTACTGACCGTTCAGCTCAGGCTGAGAAAAAGTAGCTAGCAAGAGCACACGCATTCAAATGTAAAAAAGGGGTGCTGTTATTGGTTGAAAATGCTGGTATGCAACGTTTATTTCTTTAGCTTTATACATGCATGAATTGTGTTTTTTTTTTTTGTTTTTTTTTTGTAAATTTGATTGCATCAGTGCACATGTGGGAGTTGTGCAACAAGGCAGTCAGAGCCTGAGAACATATGCTGCCAGGAGGTGTCAAAGGTCACAGTATCTTCACCTACACTTACAGTATGATCACGGTGTATTATTGCAGACAACATGCCACTGCAGATACTCACCTTATGTTATACATAATAGGTTACAAGACGGCTGCAGCCGCTGGATGAAAGGCCTCCATGCATGATCCAGGTTTAGAACCTGTTTGCCTAAATGTGCATCCAACACTTACAGGGCTGACTACAGTCCTTTACAGCTATGGGGGACAGAGCAGTGAGTTTCATCTATAATAATCAACTTCACTGTTCATACACCATAATAAACTAAAGTCAGTCATATTTTTTCTTGAACATATAGCCAAGTTTTTCCTTAGCAAATACTGTATATTACACATTTATTCACATGAAACATTTTACAGATATACAATAAGTATTTATTGACCGCAGTCATGAATATTTGTACATGGAAATACAGTACTCTGAATCCACTGAATACACTGAATCCATTTTAGAAAAATGTGAATACAGATGTTGACATTATAAACCTGTCGACTAACATAATGTTCAATTTTCTCAGTTGTTACAGGTGTTTAGCCTATATGAGTTTTGTGAGCTAGTGCTGGAGCTTCCTTGGGCAGAAGATTCATGTAGTCACCCCATCATGCGTAGTACTTCAGATACATTGGGAGTTTCCTGACGCCCAGGGAAGATACGCCCCCCTGGTTGAATCTTGACTCCTAGTTGGCGATGACCTCCGCCTTGTCTGGATGCTCATATTGTGAAGATACGTCCAGCAGGATGTTTATCTTCAGAATCTCAGCTCTGTAGTATGATGGGTCAACAAAGACCTTCTCCATGATCATGTCCATCAAATCATCAATATACCCTGTGCAATACACAGACTGTTATGCCCAGTCTAGGGGTGCCTGAGACACAACATGAAGGGCCCTCATCTTCCCCACCTCCCAAGGATCCACAAGGACCAACGGTTAAATGGATAAAGAAATTGGAAGTTTTATTTACAAGAATTAACAATTGTTAAATGATGTGCTGAGTCAAACTTCAGGAGGGACTAATGCCAACATAACAAACAAAACAATCGTAACTAGAAAGTAAGTAACTAACCTAATAATTTGTAGAAAAAACAAATGACAGAAATCTTACCTTCCTAACTAAATAAACAGGAGAAAATAGAATTAACCAAACTGGCAGTCCCACCCTACTTCTCAACAAAAGTTACTCAAGTCAAGAACAAAAAAAACATGTAGCTGGTTGGGAGATGAGGATGATGAGGTCTACTGCCTGCTGCCCACCAGTAACTGCCATCTTGGCTCTTTATATAACAGGTGGGATCTTTGGTGCGACCAATCAGGAGCTAGGAAAAGGTACGACCCTCCAATCACCGCCGGGCAATGGCACAGGCTAGTTTGCATGGGAAACAAAGCGCACACAGAGAGCAGGGAGCAAGAGGACAATCCCCCAAAAAACACAATGGTAGTCGTAACACAGACACACAGAAAAAAGTGAATCATTAGTATCATTTATTAGATTATTCAACAACTGCAAATATATTGACATTTTGCACTTTGAATTCTGTAGTTTCTCAGGTATTTAAGTGTGTATTTTTTTGGTTTATTTATTGTGTTGAAAGTACAGAGTTGCGGTACTTTGTGACATGTACAATATAAATGAATGTTTTTGAGTGGAAAAAAAAGAAGTTAACACTTCTTCAATGGTTTGGCTCTGCACCCTCCCTTCATGAACTTTGGAAAGCTCAGTTTGAAAAGAGGATCCCCTGATGACGTGGTGGCTTGTCCTCTATCAGCATTCTCATTGTAATGAAGTGCATAACAACAATAGTCCTTGCAGGACACAGTAGCCTGGACAGCTGTAACAAAAGTATATTTTTATGATAAAAGAGCATACAGGAGTAAAACATTACAGCACTGTTACAGTGTAAATTCAAGCACTAAAGGCTGCAACAGCTCACTGCTACACTTGATCAACAGCAGGTTACTGTAATGATGCACTGGTCTATATAACAAGAGAGAAGTGACATCAACTTTATCTTACATGTATAGCTATGCCAACAGCTGCATGCAGCGTAAAAAAGGATCACTCATAAATAAACTCCAGAGAAAAAACGCTTGGAGTGTAAATTGTGCGGGGATGTAGAAGTCTCAACCATACACTCTGTTTGCCCTGGGCCTTTCTATCATACTCCAGTTTAGAAGACATTTCCAAATGCATTATTTTATCAATTTCCCGAAGCTTAGACCCTACGGGGTGTCTGTGTATCGCTTGACCGACCGGGTCACTGGGTTTGCATATGGAGACCGTGCTGATTGCTAACTAGAAGCTAGTGGTTAGCGTTAGCTTGTGCTATGTGGCAAAACACTACTTGCTTAGTTCGTGTAAAACTGCAAAATGAATACAACTTAATATTTGTGAACGCTGGCATCTCCCTGGAACATGTATTAAATCATTTGCAAGATCAGAAACGTGATGTGATGTACCAAAAGCTACGGTAGCAGTGAGGTAGTGTTTGATGGCGTAGTCTCAAAGCTAGCGGTTAGCCTTACATCGTTCTCAATGGCAAAACACACATGCAACAACACGCAAGAGTTCGCGCTAATCTACAAAAGAAACACACAGCCAATTATTTGTATACTTACATGTCCCGCGTCTGCAGGTATTCCACGCAAAGTCTCCCGGCTAATCCTGCCTCGTACTGACCGAGGTTGGAGAAACAGTCAGCCTCAAAGTGGTTAGCACAAACCAACAGGTTTTTGTCAGCTGTAGTGGGGACGTTGCCTTCAAAAATTCAGTTCATGTCACTCTTCTGTCCTCTGCGGCTGGGAGCCGATGGAGCGATTTGTGCTGGTATTTACAGCCAACAACAGAACAATGCGTGTGGCGCCTCAACAAGATGACTCCTTAAACGATGCTTTCGATAACGAAATGGCATATCTGTGAGAAGGTAGCACTGCATCTGGTGGGTGGAGAGACACCAGGGAGATGGGGAGGGGGGTGGTGGCTGGTGGGTGGGAATTTGCAAATGTGCCCGCTTGTTGCGTAACAATAGGCGCCAAATTCAAATGGCTAGTTTGGAAGGGTGCTTTCAGAAATCTGTATCTCACTCAAAAAAGCGTGGACGGTCTTATTTCACACTTTGTATGTGTGTGGGAGCACCAGAGACCCAAAATAACACCCCAAAACCGAGAAAAAGTTGGTTTTTCATAATATGGGACCTTTAAGTCACCCAGATGCAGTTAAGATGGGTCTAGTGAAGAGAGTGGAGCATGTCAGCACAGTGTTCTGTTAAGTCTTTCGACCAACCAGTAAAGCAAAGAGGACAAACTAATGAAGGTTGTTTAACGGTTTAATACAAAAAATGAAAAGCCAAGAACTAAACTCTCTCCTGCAGGAGGTAAAAACTAATTTAACATAAAACCAAATAACAAAGAGTGTCCCACAAACAAAACAGTTCAAAACTTAGGAGGCGGGCAGGCAGGAATCAGACTTCACAAAATACAGTTTTAGATCAAGCGGCAGCAGCGTGGCAGCATAACCTCACCAGGCCTGACAAAACAGAGACCAAAGTACACGTAAGGAAGACAAAAACTGATTATGAGGCATCCTCCTCTGATGAGAATGAGACCCTCAGTGTTGACCCTCCTGTTGTCTCTCAACCACCAGCAAACACACTACCTTCCAAAAATGGAAAATTATTGTGGTCCATCTCCCCACTTGAACAACAGGGTAGACAGTGCTGCTAATGTCATCAAAATGGTTCCAGGCCATGTCCAAGACATAAAATCAGCATTTGAGCTCTTCATAACACCATCAATCGAAAAGGATATACTTGAGATGACAAATTTAGAGGGGAGGCTTGTGTATGGGGACAGTTGGAAACACTTGGATGTGACCCACTTGCAAGTCTACATTGGGTTGTTCATTTTGGCAGGAGTGTACAAGTCAAAAGGTGAAGCAACAGCAAGCCTCTGGGCTGCTGACACTGGAAGGGCAATATTTCCAGACACCATGTCTCTAAATACATTCCATGTTTTCTCCTGAGTCATATGCTATGATGACAGAGAAACAAGGCAGGGCCGACGAGAGTGTGACAAACCCGGAGCAATACAGGATGTATGGGTCAAGAGGGTTCAGCGATTACCCTTTCTTTACAATCCGGGCCCCCACATGACTGTGGATAAATGTCTGGTTGCATTTCGTGGGCGCTGTCCCTTCAGACAATACATGCTGAGCAAACCGGCCAAATACGGTATCGAAATATGGGCAGCATGTGATGCAGGGTCCAGCTATGCCTGGAATATGCAGGTGTACACTGGTAAATCCCCTGGGGAAGCACCTGAAAAAAATCAGGGCATGAGGGTGGTACTTGACATGGCTAAAGGACTGATAGTCATAACATTACATGTGATATTTGTTTCACATTGTATGCCCTGGGTGAAGAACTGCTGAAAAAGAAGGTTACCATGTTGGGGACAGTGAGAAAAAACAAGCCAGAGCTTCCCCCTGAGCTGTTTGTGATGAAGAACAGGACGGTAGCATCTCCAATGTTTGCCTTCACTGACAGAGCCACTGTTGGCTCCTATTTCCCCAAGAAAGGGAAAAATGTCCTGCTGATGAGCACCATGCACAAAGATGCTGTCCTGAGTACCAGAGAAGTGTAACCCAGGTTAAAAATCTGCATTAAAAAATAGTTCATGGTGTATTCAAAACAGAGACGTCTGAGTTAAAAAAATAGTGAAATTCATGGTGAAAAATCAATGCGTTAAATACAATGTTTTGATTAATGATTAAAAACAGATGTTTGCTTAAAAGAAGAAAAAGAACGGTAATTTATTGAGAATTTTAATTTGAAAGGGACGGGTTGGAGATGGTCTGTCAACCAATCAGAAACAAGCCCACCCACTGACCCAATCGGAGCAAGTTCACGTCTTCTGAAGTTGCTAGGAAGAGAGAGAGAGCAAGCTGCATTGAACAGGACACTCACGTTAGGACGGTTCAAAAACAAAAGTGGACAAAACTGTGATAAAACTCGGAAAAACTAACCATCAGCGAAATCTCCTGGGACAACCTGGTCCTGTGAGCACAGTTGGAGGAACCTCTCGGGAAGAGAAACGCATCGGTGAGCAACCGTTTTGACGTGCTAAATGCTAAATCGCTAATGCTAACGCCACGAGCGAACCGTTAGCATAGGAGCTAACGACGGACCATTAGCTTCCAGTGCTGATCAGCATGAGGGCAGACACGATGCATTAATGCTGAAGCACTGATCTGACATTTTAAAGTCCCTATGAGACATTTGTTCCTTTATTGTTTCACTTGAATCACTGAGTTGAAATGTATTATGTGTGTGTTTAGCACTTTATCTGTGCATTTTAAGCATGTTTAGCCAAGTTTACCAACTGTGCATATTACATATTTTTCTTTCTGAATGATTGATGTTGTTTGTGTGCTAATTACCATAAAAAGCACAAAATATTTTGATACAGTTGATTTGAAGAAATTATTTTAATAACATAATCTGATATTTTGAGTTGTTTATTTTATTACTGAACATTGTGATATATTGCAACAGTAATTCAGTAAACAGTTATTCTCTATTGATACAGAGTTTGTGTGGATTCAATGTGATTTATGTTCTATAATTCATTATTAAGAGTTGAGAAAAAATGAAAATGAATGTTCTGATCCTACTTATCGTAGGTCAGGTTTTTTTTGATGATGATGATGATGACCATAGAGAGTTGGACCTACCTGGATATTGGAGCCAGTCGAAATTTGATGGCGAGCCAGACCCCGGAGGATACTTAGAGCTACGACGTCGCAGAACCTGAATCCTTTTATACCTTTACACATACACACACACCACCCACACAACAGTGCGGTGGGACTGATTTTCCACTTCTACGGTGTCAACTGAAAAAAGTGACTGAAAAAGGTGGACTGAACTTTAGAAAAAAAAACAGCTGCAAAACTTTCTTATTCTTTTATTTTTCTATACTTACCCGGGTAAGAGTTGTGATATTCTGTGCAATTAATGTGTTTTATTCATCCTTCCCATCCTGTAATAAATAGGGAAGTGCCATTGTTTCTTAAAGAGAGTACTGTGTTTGTCTTGTTCCTACGTCATCGTTTGATCAATCCTGGGCTCTGTAGTCGATCTTAGAACTTCCGTTTCACTGGCCAATGAATCTAGTTACTATCCCCTTGACTATCCCTTTTCTTTCTCTAAAGGGTTACATGTAAAAAAAGTGGCAAGCCAGCCAGGAGCCTAGTTCATTGCCAAACAATTGCCTGGAACAGACTGTTTATTTTATTTCATGATAAAACGCATCACTAGAAAATGGATATCATTGATAATTTGAGCATCAAGGTTCCAAATGCAGTGTTTGTGTGTGGGTTGACAGAATCAGAAAAAGATGAAGAGATTCTTGGCTATTTGAAAAGATATGGTTCAATCAAAAGGACTGTAAAGATAGATGATCCAACTACAGAGTTTCATACAAACCTGATAGTAGAGTATAACCATGGCACTGCTGTACAAGCATTAGAACCCCTTTTGCCTTATACTCACCCATTGACAGACAGTCCTGATATCACCTACCGTGTTCGAGCCCTGGCGAGCGTCTGCACACAAAAGGTAGGCATTTATTTGCAAAAGGTTGCATTTGCTACTGTTGAAGATGAAGAAGAACTGTTTGTGCGCTTCATGAACACATGTCAGGACTCTGGAGAAAAAGCATCTACTTACCTGCAGCGCCTTCAGGTCGCCCTGGGTAATGCTGTGCGTCGAGAAGGTGTCCCAGCACAGGCCGCAGATAAACACCTACTCCGACAGTTTTACAGAGGTTGTTGGGACAACGTCCTGCTTGCAGATCTTCACCTACAACACAAAAAGCAGAGCCCCCCATCATTTGCTGATCTTTTCATGCTTTTACGCACCGAAGAGGATAGGCAAGAAGCCAAGGTCATGAGAATGAAACAACACTTGGGTACCACAAAACAGAAAGCTGTGTCCCACATGCAAACTGCGTGCAACTGCGGTGATACCCAAGCCGAGTCTGATGTTAGTAGCATACATGAGTTAAGGAAAAAAGTGGCAGACATGAAAAGTCAGCTAATATCCCTCATGAAAAATAAAAAGACAGCATCTTCCAAAAAAGAAACTGTTAAAGTGGCAGAAAAACCAAAACCTGACCGTGCAAACACAGAAACCAACCTACCTTCTCATAGGGGAACAACTTCCAAGCCAAAGCCTTGGTACTGCTTTCGCTGTGGGGAGGATGGGCACATTGCTGTCACCTGTGAGTCGGATGCCAACCCTGCCCTGGTAGCGGCAAAAAGAAAAGAACTGAGACGGCAGAAGTTGTGGGAGGCACAGAACACCTCTTCCTCTCTTTTAAACTGAGCCCAGTTCCTGTCACAAGACAGACAAGAACTGATATTAGCCAACCTGGTCCCACTGAACCCAAACAGAAAATCACTGCGAAACAAAGTGCTGTACTAAAGCAAACTCACATGAGAGGTCATCACTTCAAGCTTCCTAAAGGTTTAATAGGCACAAAGAGCACAGCACGGGTGGAAGTGGAAGGAAGCTCCACAACCTCCTTATTGAACACGGGCTCCCAAGTTACCACTGTCCCTCAGTCGTTCTATCAGCAACACCTTCCTGAACATAAAATCAAGCCAGTGTTCGACTTACTAGAAGTGCAAGGAGCCAATGGCCAGTTGTACCTGGGATACATTGAGTTGAACATCACTTTTCCCAAGGAGTTCTTGGGAGTGGAAATCGAGGTGATAACACTCGCTTTGGTGGTTCCAGATGTTCATGCTGTTTCTGACTTATGCTGATAGGTACCAACACGCTGATAGGTACCAACACGCTTGACGTACTTTACGAGACATACTGTGAAACTGCTTCTGAGGCACTGCAGCCATCAGCTCAAGGCTCCAAGGCAGTACTCAAAGTCCTTGAACTCAGACAGTGACAGAGTAAGGATGGTAATCTTGGGCTGGTGAAGATGAACAGCAAGGTCCCCCAGTTGATCCCAGCTAGCCAAACCGTGGTCTTGGAAGGTTGTGTTGCAGTTTGTGGGTTCACTACTGAGAAATCAGCAGTTCTGGAGCACCCTTCCTCATCTTCACTGCCAGGTGGTCTGCTGGTGAAAACCTGTCTTGTTGATTTGCCAACTGAAAAGCCAGGCAAGGTCCCAGTAGTACTTACCAATGAGTCAGAACACGATGTTATCATTCCTCAGAGGTGCATTATTGGAGAGATCAGTGCCTTTCAGAGAGTTCTTTCAAACGAGCATAGTGTACCCAGTAGTCGAACATCACATACAAATTTGGTGATTCTCCTGTTCCTGCTGAATGGAAAGAGCATATCACACAGAAACTGAACAGCATGCCTGCAGCTTTCGCACAGACTGACCTTGATTTCGGCAGAACTGACCAGGTCAAGCATCGAATCAAGCTTTCAGACGAGACGCCTTTCAAGCACAGAGCCCGCCCTGTACGTCTCCATGACTTGGAAGTTGTCTGTAAGCATCTGCAAGAAGTGCTTCAAGCTGGAGTGATCAGAGAGTCCGAGTCTCCATTCTCATCGCCTATAGTTGTAGTGAGGAAGAAGAACGGAGAAGTCCGCCTCTGTATCGATTATAGGAAACTCAACCTCCAGACTGTGAAGGATGCTTACGCGCTTCCAAATCTAGAAGAGGCATTCTCCGCCCTCACTGGGTCAAAGTGGTTTTCGGTCCTTGACCTAAAATCCGGTTATTATCAGATAGAGGTCAAAGAATCGGACAAACCCAAAACCGCCTTCATCTGTCCCATGGGGTTTTGGGAATTTAACCGGATGCCTCAAGGCGTCACAAATGCTCCAAGCACGTTCCAACGTCTAATGGAGAGATGTATGAGCGATATGAACATGGAGGAGGTTCTTGTATTTCTCGATGACATCATTGTCTTTTCTAAGACATTGGAAGAGCATGAGGAGAGGCTGATGAAAGTCTCCCTATGAATGACTCCCTATTACCCCAGAGGGCATCCAGTCGAACAGAACATTACTGAGCATGTTGGGAACACTTGACAACAAAGACAAATCACAGTGGCGGAACTTTGTGAAACCCTTGGTACACGCATACAACTGTACGAAGAATGATGTAACAGGGTTCACACCCTATGAACTCATGTTCGGTCGTCAACCGAGATTACCTGTCGATCTGGCGTTTGGGTTACCCTTGAAGGATGGTGAGTACAAGTCTCACTCACAGTATAGATGAGACTCAAGTCTCATCTTGAAGAGAGTTATAAGATAGCCACAGAAAATGCTGCAAAGACAGCAGCGAGGAACAAGGCAAGATTCAACAGGCATGTCACTGCCTCTAAATTGGAGGCTGGCGACAGGGTGTTGGTGAGAGCTGTCCACCTGTGCGGCAAACATAAGCTTGCCGATAAGTGGGAGATGGATGTCTATATGGTGGTGAAGCAAGCTGGGGATCTTCCAGTCTGGAATGTACCTTCTGGTGGCCTGAAGGAAAAATGTGTTGTTCATATTCTGTTTGTTCATATTCTGTCTGTTCATATTTTATCAAACCCAATTTAGTGATGATGTAACTTTGTTTTTTACTATCTCACATATCCGTACTCCAACCTGCACAGTAGAGAGGGAGAGAGAGTGAGACACCAGAGGCCAGAATCTCCACAAACAATACAAAAACCCCAAACCACCACATGTTCGGAACCAGTGGACAAGCTCAAGACTGAACCTGATCTGACTGAATCATTCTCAAGGAAGGCACTCAGCCATATATTGTGTACGCTGCTAGATGATTACCACTGCCTCTTATGACTCTAGTAAAGAAGGAGCTGCATCGTTTGGAAGAAGAGGGCATCATTAAGAAAATGATACAAAAGATTAATAGAAAAGGTCCTTCCTCAGAAAGATGAATTTGGCTGTGTAGTTGGCCAAAGTTGGCCAAGCTCTTGACATCAGGACAACCACTCTACAAACTGCTGAAGGGATAGTACAGCAGAACGCCTTCTGGAGACTGAAGTCTGCCTTAGTATCTAGACCTGTACTGTGCTTCTATGAAGCTACCAGCCCCGCTGTGTTGTCAGGCAGGGCCACGGCAGGAGACGTAGCTGTAATCCACAATCAGCCACATTCAGCCACTGTCCATGGGAACCTGCGAGACGACAAAGCACTCCAGGGAAGGATCTAAATTAGTAACACGCCTTGGTAGGACATGAAAGCGTGCAGATGGAGAGGGAGAGAGGGACAGAGGAGCTCGGTGTATCTTTTGAGGTCCCCTGACAGTCTAATGCTATAGCAGCATAACTAGGGGCTGGTCCGGGACAAGCCTGAGCCAACCCTAACTATAAGCTTTATCAAAAAGGAAAGTTTTAAGCCTACTGTTAAATGTAGAGACAGTGTCTGCCTCCCAGACAAAGATTAGAAGATGGTTCCAGAGGAGAGGAGCTTGATAGCTAAATGCTCTGGCTCCTGTTCTGCTTTTGGAGACTTTAGGAACCATAAGTAAGCCTGCATTCTGGGAATGCAGTGTTCGAGTGGGGTAATAAGGTACTATGAGCTCATTAAGATAAGAAGGTGCCTGGCCATTTATGGCTTTCACACAGTAAGGAGTAAGGAGGAGTATTTTAAATTCTATTCTAAACTTTACAGGGAGCCAGTGCAGAGTTGCTAATATTGGAGATATATGATCTTTCTTCCTCGTTTTTGTCAGAACACGTGCTGTAGTGTTGTGGAGCAACTGGAGAATATTCAGCAACGAATTTGGGCAGCCTGATAGTAAGGAATTGCAATAATCCAGCCTGGAAGTTACGAATGCATGGACTAGTTTTTCTGCATCATTTTGAGACAAAATATGCCTGATTTTTGCAATATTACGCAGGTGAAAGAAGGCAGTCCTTGAAATTTGTTTTACATAGGAGTGAAAGGACATGTCCTGATCAAAGACAACTCCCAGATTCTTTACAGTGGTGCGAGTGGTGGAGGCCAGCGCACTGCTATCCATAACTGCTATGTCATCAGAAAGTGAGTTTCTAAGGTGTTTAGGCCCTACTACTATAACTTCAGTTTTGTCCGAGTTTAGCATCAGAAAATTGCAGGTCATCCAGGTCTTTATGTCCTAAAGACACGCTTGTAGTCTAGTTAACTGACTGGTTTCTTCTGGCTTCATTGATAAATATAGCTGGGTATCATCTGCATAGCAATGAAAATTTATTGAGTGCTTCCTGATAATCTTACCTAAAGGAAGCATGTAAAAGGTGAATAGAATTGGTCTAAGCACAGAACCCCGTGGAACTCCATAGCTGACTTGAGCACAGAGGAGTCATCATTAACGTGTACAAACTGAGAGCGATCTGACAAGTAGGATTTAAACCAGCTTAGCACAGTTCCCTTAATGCCAATGAAGTGTTCAAGTCTCTTCAATAGGATACCATTGTCAATGGTGTCAAATGCAGCACTAAGATCTAATAAGACTAGTACAGAGACAAATCCTTTATCAGATGCAATTAGAAGGTCATTTATAACTTTAACCAATGCTGTCTCTGTGCTATGATGCACTCTAAATCCTGACTGGAATTCCTCAAATAAACTATTTTTGTGCAGAAAGTCACACAGCTGATTAGGAACTGCTTTCTCAAGAGTTTTTGAGAGAAAGGGAAGGTTGGATATCAGTCTATAGTTGGCTAAAACCCCTGGATCAAGAGTAGGCTTTTTAAGTAGAGGTTTTATCACAGCTACTTTAAAGGACTGTGGTATGTAGCCTGTTGATAAAGACAGATTGATCATGTCTAATAAGTAAGAGTCAATTGAAGGTAAAACATCTTTAAGCAGCTTAGTCTGGATGGGGTCTATAATACAGGTTGATGATTTTGATGATGAAATCATTGTAATTAGTTGGTGAAGGTCGACAGGTGTAAAACAGTCTAAAACTGCGACAGGCTGAGTAACAGTTTCTACGATTTCTGTGTCTGAAGACAAAACAGTACCTGTTGACGGCAGGAGCCGATGAATTCTGTCTCTAATACTAAGAATTTTATCATTAAAGAAGCTCATGAAGTCATTACTGTTCAAAGCTAAAGGAATACATGGTTCAACAGAATTATGGCTCTCTGTCAGCCTGGCTACAGTGCTGAAGAGAAACCTGGGATTGTTCTTATTTTCCTCTATTAGTGCAGAGTAATAGGCTGCCCTGGCACTGCGGAGGGCTTTCCGGTATATTTTAAGACTATCTTGCCAGGCGAACCGAAATTCTTCCAAATTGATAGAACGCCATTTCCTTTCTATTTTCCGTGAATTTGCTGGTTTGAGGGGTATACCATGGAGCTAACGTCCTCTGTTTACTTATCTTCTTTTTTAGGGGAGCAACAGAGTCATGTGTCATACGCAATGAACCTGTGGCACTATCAACCAGGTAGTCAATTTGGGAGGGACAAAGGTTAGCATAGGAGTCCTCTGTTGTATTGAGACATGGCATTGAATTAAGTGCTGATGGGATCATATCCTTAAATTTAGCTACAGCACTATCAGACAGGAGTCTGGTACAAGAATTTTTGCCTACTGGCTGGTAGTTATTAAATGATGGTCCGATAAAAGAGGATTCTGTGAGGAGACTATTAGGTCTTCAATTTCAATGCCATATGTCAGAACAAGGTCGAGGGTGTGCTTAAAGCAGTGAGTCGGTTCATGTACATTCTGATGGAAGCCAACTGAGTCTAATACTGAGATAAACGCAGTGCTAAGGCTGTCATTATCAATGTCAACATGTACATTAAAGTCACCTACAATAATTACTTTATCTGCTTTAAGGACTAAACCTGATAGAAACTCCGAGAACTCAGCTATAAATTTGGAGTAAGGACCAGGAGAGCGGTATACTATAACAAATAAAACTGGCTGCACTGTTTTCCATTTTTTGTGAGAAAGAGTGAGAACAAGGCTTTCAAATGAGTTATAGTTGAGTTTAGGTTTAGGGTTGATTAAAAGGCTTGAGTCAAAAATGGCTGCAACACCACCTCCCCTGCCGCTGCCTCGAGGAATGTGAGTATTAATATGGCTCGGAGGAGTAGCTTCATTTAGGCTAACATACTCTTCAGGACACAGCCAGGTTTCAGTGAGACAAAATAAATCAATCTTATGGTCTGATATTCACTCATTTACTAAAACAGCTTTAGAGGACAGAGATCTGATGTTAAGGAGTCCACATTTAATTCTCCTGTCTTGTTGTACTACTGAGGTGGTTGTTTTAATTTTAAGTAGATTTTTATGTTTAACTCCTCTTCTCTTTACTTTTGGTTTACTTGGTTTATGTGATCGGGGGGCACAGTCTCTATGGAGTGTTGGGTGGGTAACTGCTCTAATGGAAGCGCAGAGAAACGTATAGGACTGCACCTCTACCTCCTGGTCTCAACTCTGAGTTGTCAGGGTTTAGGTTCATAAATAAAATCAGTCAGATTTCTAGAGATGAGAGCTGCTCCCTCCAAAGTGGGATGGATGCCGTCTCTCCTAATCAGACCAGATCTTCCCCAGAAAGTCTGCCAATTATCAATGAAGCCCACACCGTTTGCTGGACACCACCTCGAAAGCCAGCGATTGAATGATGACATGCGGCTAAACATATCATCACTGGTCAGATTTGGCAGGGGTCCAGAGAAAACTACGGAGTCCGACATCATCTTTGCATATGTACACATCGATTCCACATTAATTTTAGTGACCTCCGATTGGCGTAACTGGGTGTCATTACCGCCGACATGAATAACAATCTCACTGTATTTACATTTATCCTTAGCCAGCAGTTTCAAATTTGATTCTGTTCTCTGGTCTCTGGTCCCCGGCAGGCATTTGACTATGGTCGCTGGTGTCGCTAACTTCACGTTTCTCAAAATGGAGCTGCCAATAATCAGAGTTGGTTTCTCAGTGGGTGTGTTGCTGAGTGGGGAGAACCTGTTAGAAACATGAAGTGGTTGGTGGTGACCCGTGGGCCTCAGCTTGGGACTATGCTTCCTTCGAACAGTCACCCAGCCTCCCTGGTTTCCCGGCTGCTCGGGAGCTGTCGGGGGACGGCTAGCCGGAGCTGCACTTGGTCGGTCCGCACCGGCTACGGGGGCCTGGCTAACTACAGCTAATGGTTTGGTTTCCATGGTGCGGAGCCGAGCTTCCAATTCACTAAGCCTCGCCTCCAATTCACCAAATAAACTACATTTATTACATCTACCAGTATCACTAAAGGAGGCAGAGGAGTAGCTAAACATGTGACACACCAAGCAAGAGAGAGCTGGAGAGGGACAGAGAGAAGCCATTGCTAGCTGCTAGGCTAAGCTGGTGTAGCTAGCAGAGCAGACAAGTGCGTAGACAAATAAAATTAACGGTCGCTAAATACACAGACTTATGGGTGCTTGAGCAAAACTAATGTTACTTCAGAGAGCGGATAGTAGGCCGCTGTAACAAAATACAGAGCAAATTGCACTCAGAGGAGCAAGAGTGACAAATGCCTGGTACTACTAACGCATCAACCGGAAACAGGAAGTGAGACGATACGCTTACCTCAGCACGTCCACACCAGGATGTTGGCTAAAGAAAGATAACAAAGAAAAAAAATTGAAATTTATTTAGGGTAGAACAGAAAAACGACCAGAGCAGTCCTACTACTGAAACTGTCGGACACCATTAGGTACATGCATATATTTATGATTGAAGCAATACTACCATCCATGTGGTATATGAAAGCAGACTTCCTTCTGTTTTAAAGATAGGACCACTGAAAGAAACATGCCCTAAAGAAAAAGCCAAAACATGTCTGCCAATGAAATCATTATGGGAAAAAAAGGGTTATTGTCTCAGTGACTGTTTTAAGAGTGTGCCACAACATATTTTGGGAACTGTTGGCGTACTTGCCAGAGATGATGCACCATTAGAGACTAACAAAAGATAAAGCACAAAGTAAAAACCTTTGCAGACATACCAGCAGAAAAATATTGTGTTGAATGTGAAGAAATGTGAACAAACTCTTACCTGAAGGACATGAAGCCTCACTGGCATGTCTGAGCTTCTTAGGTGGTGCAGTTGGTGAGGGAAAGAGTGTGGGGAGTGCCTTGAACAGCGCTATGGCGTACCCCACTGGAACAGAATAAATCAGCTTTTAGTTCAAAGTTACCCTTCCTAAACATGACCATTATCAGGTTCATTTTCATGAAAATTCTGAATTTGTCACCATGATGTATTATCATTCAGGGTTTATTTAATCAGCGTTACATATTAGCGACATACACAATCGCATTCACACCCATGTCTGAGAAAACAGTTACACGGTGTATTAGAGACACAGCAAATGACTTACCTCCATCAAGGGTCATGGGTAGCTTCATCACTTTCTTCCAAACATCATAAAACTGCACCTTGGCACAGAAGTCTTCCCATCTCTTCTTTACTTCATCTATGAAATTGCTATTGCTCTTATCCAGGATCTGCCGCAACTCATCCATCACCTAAAATGCAATTTCTAAAACCTGCAACAATGCTTGTTTTGTGAATAAGCCAAAATACGTAAATTGCTTACATTATGATGATCCTTGAAACATGGATATGCATCCACGATCTTTGTTGGCCTGTAGTCTTCTTTAAGAGCATCACTGGTGATGAAGTGAGTCTGCATCATAATCTTCTCTTGTGTCACTTGCTGAGAAGTCAGTGCAATGCCTTTTCTTTGGATGGCCTCTCTCTGGTGTGGGCCCCTGCCTCTTTTGTGGTTACTTTACATTCTGCAGCCTCTTGTGAAGATAACTGGAAATGCTCAGCTGTAGTAAATAAAATTTCACTCATTGAGAAAACAAATAAAAATGAAAACTTCACTTTTTTATGTCACAGATAAACAATGTCGGTCAAAAATAAATACATATACTTCATAATATATAATATATCACAAAACTTTATCACTTACATGTTTCAGAATTTTGTCTTTATCCTGTAGCATGGGATAATACTTCACTAGTCTCCTAGCCATTGCAGTAACCTCATGCTTAGAAGGGTACTAATCCTCCTCTCCTTGCTGACTTGCTCTCAAGATGGAAATCATGCTGGTGACAGTGTTCCTCACCAGCCTGCATCTCAGCTCTTTGGACATGACACATTCCCCCTCTCTGCCAGTGCAGGCCATCTCAAAGTAGTGCTTACAAGCTTGTTCCAGCTGACTGTCTATATAGACCACATATTCTGGAAGACTGAGAAGCTGTAGGGTCTTCTTCAGGCTTTTCTCCACCAAAGGAGTGGATGCCCGGGGGCAGATTGGAGGCATTCCTCCAGGTGAAAACACAGTTCCGGTCTCACTAGGCCAGCTTTGACTGGTAACGTGGGATTCTCATCCTAAAAAAGCAGACCAAAAAATAATTCACAAGAGTTAAACAACAAACCAAATTAAAAACAATATGTCTTGTGCTAGGTGTTTTCAGAGCAGAGTAGGTAACCAGTTACCTCTGGGCTGATAATAGCCCACACTCGTTTCCTCCTGAGAAAGTGTTCTGGCCCATGAAAAGGTCTCTCAAATCATCATGACT